>JACBAH010007765.1:0-91225 GCA_014282315.1 Neospermospora avenae | reverse complement strand
ATCAGAATCTCCTCCTATGTAATCTTTCCCTCAAGCAATCGGCGGTACAATTATGCATCATCGTCTATTAACCAGAAGTACTCTGAAAGTGTGCTTCTATTCTATGAATAGAGAAGGCCTCTGCTGAAGTCGCGCCATCTCCATGATTGGGAGTCCATCCTGATCATGCAGCCAACTGATAGTGTTCGTTGTATCCATCTCTAAACAGTCTCATCGCCATCGTCGAGGTTATCGAAAGTAATAAGCATATCACGATATTTCAGAGTTCCACCTTCTAACAGTAGCGTCATCATTGACGGATATCAGACTGAAGTATGGGAGTACTGGTAGTGCCATTGTAGACTCTGATACTCACGGCAATGGATCACCTCTTATCTCACGTACTAAATCCCAAAAGTGGTGTCAAGTACAGCTGCAGCCAAAAGGAGCAAATCGAAAGAGTAAAGGAGTGGAGGATATGTGTAGTTTTCCTCATGGACGAGCTACCTACATCAATCGAAATCTATCCGTACGTGGGATCCTCCGTGCTCCGGAGAATTTAGTTATTCCAAAAGGGATCTGAATCGTTTTCCTGCAGTCGTCATTTCGTAGGGACCAACCCAGGCGCGGTATCCTGTCTTGTACATAAGTTTGGATGCCTCCTTGGTTGGACGATCGGCATTTGCCATACTGGTGCGAACACGGTTGGTTGTGGGGTAGAGAGGCTGTTGGGTGATTTGCTCTTCAGTCTGTTCATCGGTAATTGTAGAGGACTCTTCGATGTGCTGACACAAGTGGCCTGAGTCTACACAGGTACTGTTGCGTAAAGCGCCCTGTGAAAGTAATGGACGTTTTGATTTCACGGTAAATCCGCTGTGCTTCTGTAACATATGAATATGCCTGTAGTCGTGCCTGCGGTTCAATCCGGGATTCGTGATGGATACTAACAATTCAAAATCGGGTGAGTAACACTATTGTGGTCACTGAGTGGTACGGAAAGCGTATGCTGTTCAATGTTTCTCATTCAATTCCATACTGGCCATGGCCAAGAACTCATGCAATATGTAGTTCCTATCTTCCGCTTCGGAATAACTGCTCGAATTCAGACATACAAATCAGACTGCCAGCTTGAATTGGTCAGCCAGTGTTGATTTTGCAAATGTCCTTCAGCTCCCGCAAAATAGACCCAGCCCAATAACGCCAGCCATGCAGAGAGACAGGGCCCTAAGTCTAGTCTTCCTCCATCATCCCTAACCTTCACGATCCCCTTACTCATGCAAAAAATCAGCCGAAGACTGTAAAGTTAAGCTCACTTCGCAACCGCGGCACTCAGAACCTGTGTTCTAAAGAAACCACCCTTCGTCCTCTCAATCACCTGTTGATACACACTGCTAGGTGGGTGGTTCATAACGACTGTACCCTCCTTGTAATCAATCTTGGCATCGACTCTGGTGTCCCTGATCAGATTGACAATCCACTTCTCACCCTCGTCCTGGTTCAAGCCCAATCTCGCGCTCAAGTCCTTAATATCGATTCTCTGGTGGATTTTGCAGTAGCTCTCAGAAATGAGATGTCTGGCAGCCTCGACGAAGTTATCTGCGGCAGACACGAGGAAGAAGTCGGAACGGAGCACTTCTTCCGCTTCAGAAAGCTTCTTCTGAGCCTCCTCGAAGTCAAAATCGATATAGAGCGCCTTGACAAAATCGGTAACAGGGTCCTGGTACTCGTAGTTCTCTTGCTTGACGATACGGATGATGTCCTTGAGCTGCTTCTGATATTGTCCGGTGTTCCGTGTGCGGTTGCGGTTGGTGATGACAGCCGCAGTGAGATATCTGAGGATCCAAGGGCAGGCGGTTTGGATGGTGTTGATGAATGGTGCAGAGAAGAAGAGCTCGCAAATGGTGTCACGTCCAGCCTCGTAGTTGAAGAATGGGAAGAGAGCCCAGTGAATGAGCCATGTTCGGTGAGTAAGTTGTGCGAGAGGATTGCTGAAGAGTTTGGTATCGATCGATTCCTTGACCTTGGTAATCTCCTCCATAGCCACCTCCCAGTTTGTAGTCAGGATCTCAGAAGCCAGCTTACCCCACGTGGCAGCGGCAACCTTGTCGTTATCGGTCGAGAGAATTCGGAATTGGTAGAGGAGTTCGGCAGCAGCTTGATAGTTTCCGCAGCTGTACTGGAAGTTGCCAAAATCGTAAAGCACATTGATCATTTCGAGGGTAACCTAATTATCGTAAGTAAATAGCCCCAGGCATTGGAAATGGTCCACTTACATCGTGATCCTTCTTCAAGAACTCCAAATTAGCAACCTTATCGCTTCTCAGTCCAGTAACAACGTCCTCTCTGCCGAGCAAATCCGTGATCTTCTCACTCTCCTCCGAGTATTTATCCAGGCGATCCAAAACCTCCTGTCTCTTAGTCGCAAATTCGGGCGGCGCATCATCCAGACCCTCCAGCTCGCAGTACAATGACGCGACATAATCGGTCATATTCGTCTTCTTTAACAGCTCGTATTTCGTCTTGGTGACATCGGCGCTGGACTCCTCCTCATCTTGACCCTCCAGGAATTGTAGCAGGGGGAAGATCAAATGGCGGTCCAGATGAGTGACGAGCTTGGGGAGCAAATCGTACTCCTTTGCAATCTCCTCAGGAGTCTTCGTGGGCGCGTTCTCTGCCATGATTGCGACTGGTTTGGGGGTCGAGGAAGTGTTCTCGTCGTCGAGGTGGGGTTGAATATCTTTTGTGCGGCGAGCCAAATGTTTAGACGCTAGCGATGTTTTGAGACTAGCTTCGCGACGTCGACTTTCAAGTGCTTGTGCTTCTGGTCAACAGCTTACACAAAAAGTCCAATTAGCAACAGATCAAACCATGGCATCCTCACTTCCCCTCACGTTCCTCCGCCCAATGGGTCTTCCACGCGTAGCGACAATCCATAGATTCCTCGGATTCCCTCAGACAACACTACGGAAAGCATCAGCGAGCACAACCAGTTCCAGCTCTACCACAGCCTCTACACTCCCTCCCTCACTCTCAGCTACCCCTTCTGCGTCCACACCGGATCCCATAGCTTTAGCAACACCTGCGCCATCAAAACCTTACCTCGTAGTCCGAACTCCATCCAACCAACTTCCCATCTACCAGCTCGCCAAGCGCGGCGGCAACATGAAATTGACGAGAGTTCGCAAGATAGAAGGGGATGTGAATGCGCTGCGGAGCGACTTGCAGAAAGAGCTAGGGATGAGTGATAAGGAGGTTGTAGTGAACCAGTTGACGAGACAGGTTATGGTCAAGGTATGTTCAAAGATCGTGGTTGCGGCGGTTTAGTTAGGTCGGGTGTGAAGTGGATATAGTATGAACTGAGAATTAGTTATTGGAGATCGATTGGTATTTATCGTTGGGGCGTGGAAATTTGCCCAAGCAGACAGAATATGTTCGTTCTGTGAGTCTAACTCAGGCTAATGCATCCGTGGTACAGGGACACATGAAACAACAGATTGAGAAGTTCTTCCTCAGTCTTCAGCAATAAGATACTCTAGGGCATGTCACTCAGGGACTCTAGGAAAAGGATGCACACAAGAAGGAATAAATGTATACCACAAGATGCGATGGACTGGCCTCAGTAGTAGCATTCAAAAGAATGAACTGCAGGTATGGAGGCGGGCTGAGATCATTAAATTGAGGGAGGCCATGTATATGAAGTGTACCATAGGGGAAGATAAAGGACAATGTATGATTGAGAAACGATATTTGCATAGCATATTTTGCAAGTAGCCTTTGGTTCGGTAGTATTTAATGTTCGGACCCTCGATTACTCGTGGACAAAGGCTAGCTACATGTACATCTCCATCACCGATCTTTTGATCCTAATTCATTCTCTTCCATGAAAACCAATCAACTTTACAATAGCAGGAATTGGAATATAAAGTATGCAAATGGCCAAGGATAAGCGTTGAAAGCATGAGAGAAGATTCATTAATAGTTAACAAATCAAGCAAGCAAGCCATACTGAGTAAAAGCATCGAATTCATTCAAGTTTACTGTCATAGTAAACGCCAACTCCACACGCTACTAATAAACAAAAGAGGTCATTGAGGGATGTGTCTATGGAAAATGTGGTACAGATGTAATAATGGAAACAAGTTTATTCTCTTTCGTCATTCCGTCTTTTGCTGTTCCTATGTGCCTAGCCCCGCGTATGCACATAATTGTTTCAAAACTCCTTGTAATCGAGGCTGCATAATCCTCATTGCGCCAAGTAAAATCTCCTTCGATGGCAGACCGTGGAGGGGTATATTGGAAGTCAAATCTTCCGGGTCTTTTGATTTCTCGGCCAAGCGTCGAAGGACTGCAATACCGCCGACTGTGACGTGAAGCAAGGCCTCATCGTCAACACCTTTGGGTATCACCGGTGCTCGTGAATTTTGCGGGTGGGGAGTTGCTTCAAGACATAACATGACGATCAGTCGACTGAGCTTCTGAGCGAAACCATCGTCTGATGTCAGCCAGGATCTTGCGACGCCAGCCTCGTACCCAGGAGCCAAGTTCGACAAGATTTCCGCAGCTAGCATTCCTTGCATCAGTGACGGCTTTCGTGCTTCCACGATTGAGAGAAGACCCCCTCGTTTCGAATCAAGCTTCTCGTCTGGTATTGTCGAGATAGCGAGACCGAAAGTTCGAGTTAGAAGATCGAATGGAGGAAAGGAGGCAACATCTGAAGCGAAGATCGTCTTATAATGTGACCGATTTGGCTCGTCTCTGGCTAATAACTTGGCAAGCGTGTCCACAGCACATGGCAAGTATATGTGGATAGCTGGATCATAAGGGGAAAATGACACTGTGTCAGAGGTCATGGTGTTTGGTGGAGGACAAGGCGCAAAGGCAAGCAAGAAGTGGATCATACATAAGGCTTGCTCTCTCCCTGGAAGCTCGATCGATTGAGCCAGATTCGAAAGGAAAGTTATGACGTCCTTCATAAAATCCATGGTATTCTGATTAGTTCGTAAAAGCATATTTCGGGTCCCGAGGTATCTTATGACAACACAAAGAAACTTGATAACAAGTTCGTCGGCTAAATGAGCATGATTAACTTCCTCGAAAGAGAGGTTTCGCAGTATTGTCGTCAAACATATCAGTCGCTCCACCGCCCGGTCTAGCTCGTACTCAGTCGAGTTGAGAGCTGGAATCACTCTGAGACTCTGGTGATCGAATCGACAAGCACGAGCCACGTCCTCATATGAACTGATGAGCATCACATCTGATACTTCTGCCGCATTCTCTGCTAACAATTCAACTTGGACTTCGGCGCAATCAATTATCGTATCCACGAGATCTTCGCATTGCCGTACGTCAAGTCGAACAGAAGTTGATAAAGTTAATAAGGCTAGAGTATCCAAAGCCATTCGTACTTCAGCATTAATCCCAGACTGGAGACTCATGCTCAAAGCGTGAATGTCAATCGTTCCCATGTCCGACACAGGAGGCATGTCGGGCCGGTAAGGCAATATCTTGTCACCGATTTTGGCGAGTGACTCAAGGTTACTCCCACCCCAGTTGTCCAGGACTCGCACTCTTGGGTCTAGTACACTAGGTAGATCATGCACTCCATCCGCAGGTACATTAACATCGATCTGTGGTGACGCTACATCTCTTGTTTTCGTCGCAGACATCGGAGATGGAATCGTGAAAGCTGAACCATTCTGTGACGGGGTAATGTCCACTCCACGGGAAAGACTATTTCTTGAGTGGGTTTGCTGGGCCATGGTCATCGCATGTGGGATTTGAGCTTGTTGTGGGGTCGAGAAGCCATTCACAGATGAATGCTGAGCATGATGTATTGGAGTCATTTGTTTTACAGGAGTCGTATGGGGATGCTGCTGCTGTATATGTTGTTGTTGGTTCATAAGATGCTGCTGCTGAAGGTAACCAGGCGACTGTTGCATGGTCTGGGGATTCATTTGTTTCGTTGGCGACATTTGAGGTCCTCCTGGCAAGTTTGGATTCTGTTGTATCATAGCCGCTCTTTGCCGTTGTTGATTAACTTGCCACGCTTCTTCGAATTGCAGCAAGTTTCGCTCATAATGGCCTCTCAACTGCTGAGGTGCTACTGGAATTTGTAAAGGATGAAACTGCATTGCTTGAGCAACTTGGGGCCAGCCGTTTTGCTGAGTAACTTTCTTGTATCCACCGAACTTCACAACAGCCATGTACAATGTCAATAATGAGACTTGGCGATCGCCTACAACTGGATTCATATCAAGAGGAAGACTCTTCTGCTGCATGAATGCAACAAGGCTTTTCATAAAGCTTTCGGGGTTTGGACCACTGCGGGAAGGATTAGGCGGCTGCTGAGGGCGCATTCCAGGAAATTGTCCGTTCGGTACTTGCATTGATCCTTTGGCCATGGGACTGGCCCCAGGGGGTAGGCCTCCCTGCCTCGCCGCCATCATATTTCTTTGCTGCATCTGCTGTTGTAATTGCAATTGGTGGTACATAAGCTTTTGTTGCTCTAGAGGATTTTGAGATCGTTGCTGCCCGGGGGGTGGCTGTTGCTGGCCTTGTTGATACAAATGAGGCTGTTGATTGTGAGGTTGCTGCATCTGCGGAGTTGCCATCCCACCTTGGGGAGGTGCTTGAGTCCGCTGCGGTGGAGGTGTGAAATTTTGGCTGAAACCCTGGGTAAACCCAGGGTTCTGAGCATACGGATTGCTAGGTTGAGGAGTCCCTGTCCGTCCTCCTTGCTCGGATTGTGATGGCGATACCTGAGGGAATTGTTGCGCCGCTGGGGAGAATGGATGCGGAGAAGCGGTAGAGACTCGTTGGGGCACGCCGCCAGGACGTAGCTGATTAGCCATTATTGGAGAAGGGCTGGCATTCGCTGACACGTTTTGCAAATGCGCGTATGGAGGTTGCTGAGGCGCATGTTGTGGTGTGCCGTTGTTTTGAGGAAATCCAGGATACGGGGCTTGTTGCGGAGTTTGGGAGCGCGAACCTGGAAGCATACCAGGTGTTTGACGTGGCGAAGTTCCCAAGCTGTCTTCTCGAGGTCGTTGTCTTTTCGAGGGGACTACGGAGTTGGTCTGATACACAGGACTGTTGAAGGCTGGCGAGCCTGAGCCATTGCGCATAGTGCCATTTTGCATCCTCTGTTGCAGCTGCTGATTTTGGAATTGAGAAGGATCGAAGGAGGAAGGATTGTTCATCAAGGTCGAAGGGTCGAGCATGGCTCCATTGGCGTTGGGGTCAAGATGGTTAAAGCCAGCGCCATTGTGGTTTTGGACGCTGAAGCTCATTTCTGTCGACAGATCGTGAAGCAACCCATCTGCGGATAGAAGTCAGCGACACTGAATCAAACCCGGGCCTCCATAAACGGTCGCGAAGGTCGAAGACCGATGGCCAAGCGCGAATCGAGTCTCTCGCGATGGAAGTCGCGACGCGATCGGTCAATCGGGGTGCGATGCAAAGGAGTACACCAATGCATCAACAGCCACAAGCCCAAAGATGATGAGCACCCGCGACAATATCTACGAGGCGTCACGAGACATTAAGATGCTCGGGGGAAGGATAGAATGTGGAATGGTATTACCTAAGTTGCACTGTGTTGATATTTGAATGGCGTAGAGGGTTCGTTCGTTCTTCGGAATCCCGCTCAAACTCGCTAGTCCAAATCGGGTATGCGCGAAAGGCAGCTATAAATAAGGTACCTGTGGAAAACGGATGATAGACGCAATTCAAATGTCGGCTGCATATCGTCAGTCACTCAGTCCGACTGTTTGCTTGCTCGTGTGCGTGTCATTTGAACTGTATGTCTGACAGATTAAATTGCGCAATGGCAATGATTTGATGGTGGGCCGAGATGGTGATCGAGTTGATGTCACGTTTTTGGTCGCCTGACTAGAAATACATGTGGTCTCCTCATCGACAACATAGAGCAGAGAGTGCATGGGAATGAAAGCGCACACTGGCGAAAGCTAACAAACATACCTAAGTGATAATAATTCGGGCCTGGAGCACAAGCCTTGTCGGAAGCCGAGCCTTGCAAGTTACTGGCGAATGATGCCGCGCCTGGATGCGTGTGTCGTGTCGTGGTAGAAGGATGGTTATGGGGCGGGCAGGAATGCCGGCTCGTGGAAGTGGAGATCGCTATCTTTCCCCTCAAACGCGGTGACACTCAGTCATGCGGCGTTAGAGCGCGGGGGAGAAAGGGATGGAATAAGATAGGATAGGATAGGATAGGACAGGAAACCTAGGGGGTAGATGGGACGATCGGAGAATGACGAGATCTGTCTGATCGGTCTGGTGCCGGTCTTGGGCTGTTCTAATCTGGCTGGGTCTGATCGAGGCTGAGCTGAGCTGAGCTACAGTACCTGCAAAGAAAAGGATACTGGTCGATAAGGCCGGGGAACGGACTATTAGTGTTCCTGGCTGTAGCTGGATCTGGGTCTGGCTGGCAACGTGGTGCAGTGTATTGCGTCGTTGCAGGCGTGGAAGAGAGCTGCTGTAATGTGAGGGGCTGGGAAGCAAATAGGCAGCTTTTAGGCGCACGCTGAGGAGTAGGCCGAGAGATTAGGTGTATCCAGGGGTCTCTGAGGCCAAGTAGGCGCGGAAATGATGTGAGTGAGCAGGGAATTGGGCACGCAAGTAGGTACCTACTAGGGAGTCTCGGAGTCTCTGGAGTGGTGTTTCCTGCGTGCCCTGTGTGATTGAAAAGCCTTTTTCCCTCTTGTAACGTGGCCCGCCTAGTCAGCGAATCAGATTCGAAGCGGAATCTTCCCTCCCCTCCACTCCACTGAGCCAAGTGTACTGTAATTGCAAGGAAAGCCCGAAGTCGACACGCTGTGAAGTGCTGTACTGTGCTGTGCTGTGTACTCTGTATCGCTGTGATGCCTCGGTCGCTGTCCTAGAAATCTGTCTGTTAATTTGCCTCGAAGCCATGGTCAATCATGTATAGCAACAAATGTAGCGATCAATAGACAGTCCATTCACGCATGCAGTGAGCCTGCAGGCTGCTTTAAGCTAGCTGAGTGGAGCTGAGCTGTACCCGTCAAATAGAATGATCTGGGGATGAGTGACACCTGAAGCATCGATTAGGGAACGTCTCGAGAGTATCCTGGAGTTCTGAGAGAAGGGCTACGAGCAGCAGGGTTGTTGGATGAGATGGAATTGCGGTTCTGTCCAGATTCATCCTTCCATACTCGTCTTATTGCCCATCGTTTGGGGCCGGCCGTCGTTACGGCAGCAGGCAGTTGGATCCAGACGATCAATCTCAAATGACAACAGGAATGTCAGTTGCGAGCATCGTCAGATGTACAGAATAGGACAGAAGAGAAAATTGAAGGTAAGGAATGTTAACAAGTCTGCGGGGGGGCGAGGGTCTTATGTAGAAATGCCGAGCGATCAATAGTAATAATCGTTCGGATAGGACAGACAGGGCCACTCCTTTGCTAAACCACACGCTTCGAGACGTCGTGACGACCGTCCGGCAGCAGAGAGTGATAAGGCGAGCCAAGGTCACGTCAGGTAAAATGAGGTAGGTAACAGCCAGGCACGGATGAGCTTCTGCATGGTTTTGGCGTCTCGAAAACCCTCCACGCTGGACTATCATCTTTTCTGGGCTCTAGATGTGGCTCTTCTTAGTCTCGGTTACACTTGACTTGCCTTCTCACACGAACTAGTGCTCGGGATACAGAACGTTTGTTTTTCGTTGTCTAATTATGCCCTTGCCTGCCCTTTTCATATCTCGAGTATTGGGATGGATGGATGGTTTCAGTCTGATCTGCTCTGTAAGTTTTGGTTGTGTCGGGTGAGATAGAGGGGCAGAATGTTCTCATACTTCAGGCACCGGCAGTATCCCATTTTGTCCTCACTCTTGCTCCTACGCCAGTTGATATTTCAGACCTGGCTCAACTGCGACTGCACCTTTCCAGGCGGATCCAATTCTTGACCGGCCAGACGAAACCACCCTGGGCTACCAAGGTCCAGGGGCAGACAGACAGTTATCATTCGAAAGTAACAACTCGATAGTAAAAGACGCGGAAATGATACAGGACATTACCCAACTAAATTTAGAAGTTACCTAGTCATTTGATGACGTTACTAGGTGAATTAATACACACTTCGCCGGGGATGGATCTGCGCAGGCTCGTTTCAAGAATGTACCGCACTTCTTGAGGGCGTCCAGCATACATGATTCTATTGATTTCTGCCCACTTTTATCCTTTTCAACTTGTGCGACCGGTTGCTCACAGAAATACCACATCTGAGACCGCTGGGCTCTCGGCGGCAAAGTAGCCCCTCCGATGGAGAGGCTGCCGAAGATGCCAGTCAACTGTTAGTTCTGGGTGGGTGACTTCAACTCATTTCAGGCTTTCAGCAGCCGTTAATGGAGATTATCTATCTCCCACACCAAGAATCCGTACACTTGTATGGTCAAATAATTTGAAGGCACTGCACCAGACCTGATTCCCGTCTGAGCAGGGGTCGACTTGATGCCGTCGCCATCAACGCATGCTGACTTCCCTGCATGAGACGACGTCCAATCCCGTTGCGGCAAATCTCAGCCCACGATGCATGGATTAGCACATATTATCAAATGAGGATGAGCTGCGCTGCTGCTGGGTAAAAGCAGATGTTCGTGTCAATTAGCTTTCTTGACTTGGGTTCTCTAATTATTGGATTGGCTTGAACTGGTCAAAAATATGGGCTGCAGAAAGCTGATCTCAGCACATAAAACAAAAGCACAATGATCTCGCTGATTCCTCAAAGGTCGAGGCCAAATTCGTGTATGGTGAAGAATCAAGCGAAGATCAATATCTAGGGAGAAGCTTGTTACTAAGCAAAAGTCCTGTGATGGTTCCGGGACTTGAGATGATCTTAATTAATGTCCTATGTGGTTCTTATGGACTATGAAAATTATTGTAGTCCACGACATAAAGTCTTGGAAAGTTGTCACTTTTGAGCTTGCAACTGGGTTCAAGTTTCGCCGGGGACGAATTTGACGCCAGCAGGCCAGATAGATGACACCTCGGGTGCCTAGCTGCGTAGCCCCATCACGTGTCACTAGCTCCATGTCCTGCATCCCTGCTTTCATGGAGTTGTATGGAGACAGCTGCGGGAAATGGGTGGATAGCAATACCACAACTATTTCACCAATCCAGGCACTGCAGGTAGATCTTTGATCACGTTGTAAGTTGGTACCGTCGAAATGTCAAAACGGAAAGCAAAGGATCTGGCAGCTGCGGAAGAGCCTAGAAGGTCTAGTCGTCGAGTCTCAATTAAATCCGAGGTCGTTGCTTTTGAACCAGAAGTGAAAATTCCAGCTCCGAAGAAGGCCAAGAAGAATCCAAAAGCTAGATCAGACCATACGAAAGAGAGTGGAGTGGTCACGAAGGGCAAGGCAGAAGATAAGATAGACGAGGCAAGCCTATTTCTTTTGTTATTTCGTTGTTGATTTGATTCGTGAACGAGATAATGAAGCAAGTCACATGCAGAACCACGTTGTAGTTCAAGACTCAATCTTCATGCTCTTTCCTCACATTTGGGCTATCTGACAGGTCCAATAAACTATACAGACACCTTTGAAGCCTGCGAAGACCTCTAAGTCCACCAAGGCCACAGCAGAGTCCAAGCCTACCGACGACAGCTCAACAGGTCGCCAATACTGGCTCTTGAAAGCTGAACCAGAGTCAAGAATAGAGAAAGGCAAAGATATCAAATTCTCAATCGATGATCTAGCTGCGAAGGCAGAGCCAGAGCCATGGGATGGTAAGGATATTCTTACACCATACTGAAGTGACGAACTACACTAATGACATAGGCATCCGGAATTTTGCAGGTAGTTCCCCTCACAGTAAATTGCTGCGTGCCTGAACACGGCTGTTTCGAGTATTGACGTACCATCAGCACGCAATAACCTTCGCAACATGAAGAAAGGAGACCTAGCATTCTTCTACCATAGCAGTTGCAAAGTTCCTGCAATCGTAGGAACAATGGAGATTGTAGAAGAGCATACCCCAGATTGTACGTACTGTCCCATCCCATTCCAGCTCAAACTATGCTCACATTTCTTGCCTCGCAGTATCAGCACATGACCCGTCAGCGCCTTACTACGATGCTTCGTCCAAACCCTCCGACCCTAAATGTACGTCGTTCGGGCAGTGGCTCATCCCTCCCCCGATGGAATTCTCGGAAGTGCTTTGCTCCAAAAGACCTCCTGGGCTATACGATTATGAGTGACTGCTAACCTCTCGACCTTCGCAGGGTCTGTTGTCCACGTGACATTCAAACAAAAACTGGACACGCCTATTACTCTCAAAGAGTTGAAAGCATGGCAGACTGAGAAGGGTCATCCGCTGGAAAACATGCAGATGTTGAGAATGACCAGGATGAGCGTGAGTAAGGTCAGCGAGGCGGAGTGGCAGTTTCTGGTGGAAGAGATGAAGAGGAGGGGGGAAGACATTCAGCAGTGAATGGTGGGGCTTACGGTTGAGGATAGCAAATAACGGAGAAAGGGTGTTCGAGTAATCTTGTAAGATTTGGACGATGTAATTTTCGACTGTGTTTGGAATAATAAGGTTCGGAGCTTTGTACCGAAATGCCGTCTTCGGATCTCTGGCGGATACTGCTGAGATGATTCATGTTGTTTGTTGCTACAGCTGAAAGTCTTTCCAATTTCCAAGAACAATAAGAATATCATAAACGCCAGCCAATCGACTTCCAGTGAAGCGAAACAAAGCTCATGAACTGGACATGTTTTCTGGCTAATGTCCTTGGACAATTTTTTCACTCTACAACGTAACTTCGTCAAAGTCATGGGACACTTTCTTGAGTCTTCTAGACGAATTTGCGGCATTGAGTCAGGACCTTAGATACAAAAGATAAGATATGAATGTTGTCAGATCGAAAGGTCAATAAGGTATCAATATTCGTAGCGGTGAGAGGTCAGAACTCGCTTAAAGATGCCCCGATTCTGCCCACCGGGTAAGGCCTGTACTCCCTGTAAGCTAACCATCCGATCTCGCCGCCGAGGTGTTCTATCTTCTGATTTGAACAGATCCAGGCTCTTCTAGTCTTAATGGCGCCCTGCAACAACTTCAAAACATTCCACGATCGGGACTCTTTGGCGTGATTATCTAAGCCAGCTCAGGTGAAGATCCAAGTATGGAAGAAGTAAGATTAAAATTCGCCTTTGATATGCTCCGAATAAATCTAATAGATCTTCCGCACTCTTTTGAGTCTTGACTTTAAGAATTGACTGACGGACTTTCGCGAATATTACAGACCTCTGGATCTCTTCCACATCAAACTCAGTATCAATACGAGCCACTGGATCCAGATTTCTTCCAAGTCCCTCAGGAAGATCTTACCTTCAACGACGATGAAAATTTGCCATCATGGGACTCATTACTGGCTACCCCACCCATGGAGAATTGGGATGCTGCATTAGAAAGTCTTTCTTTTTCACCTGAGAATTCAGACCCCTTCTTATTCACATCTGACAACGGGCACGGGAACTACGTTGCTGAGAACGACTTGTTGCGTGATTGGCCGACGAATGTCGAGAAAGTCGTTCCAAATGAACAAGACTTCCTGCGTTGGGTGAACGGTGCGTACAGACCACCAGAACCATGCTCGTATTGCCGTTACAATCGTTTGGAATGCCTCATTATCCGAACGACTTTCTCTAATCCAAATCCCGTCGCGGCCTGTTCGAGCTGTGTTGCGCTGTGCAGGGATTGTAGTCTTGCCGTTGGGGAGAGAAGGAAGCCATCCGAATTTGAGACAGACGAGCCGATCATGGGGCATTTGCATGGTGTCAATGAGGAATTCGAAGATGGTCTTGAATTTGTGGATTGGGGCGATGAAGCGGACGCATCTGCCCCTAACGTATTGCCTGAATCTTCTGTGAACCACGGAGAAGCACCTTTGGCGGTCTCTCCGGCTAAGGGGAAGAGGGCCATTTCAAAGCAGGACATTCGAGTGCTTAAAGCTTGGCTTTCAGACCATCGACATGCACCTTATCCAACCGAAGAAGAGAAGCTAGAACTGAAAGAAACGACCGGTCTTACTTTAATGCAAATCTCAAACTGGTTTGCGAATGCAAGGCGAAGGCAACGGCACGTACAGGGTATTCCCATACCAGGTCGGGGTCGAGGCTCGAAACAGAAGCCATCTTCGCCAAGATCTGGAGATTTAAGCCCTCTCTCAAGATGGCAGAATTCACCACCTGAAGACGATGCTGTTGATCCTTCAGCGGTAGCAATAGCACTTGCAGCCGCCTCCTACACATACGGTCAACACAATGGCAAAGCACCACGGACGAGGCACTCATCATTCGACAACGTATCCATATCAAGTATCGACACAAATCACTCCTCAATATCCACCGCATCTTCCAACTCAGCCTGGAGTCACAGCTCCTTCGCCTCCCACCAATCTTTCACGCGGCCCAAACGTCGTCGTCGCCAAAAACGTGACCATGTAGACAAAGGGGCCAGCACATATAACGCTCACTTCCACTGCACATTCTGCACCGATTCCTTCAAGAAAAGGCACGACTGGCAACGCCACGAGAAATCCATCCACCTCCCTCTTGAAAATTGGATCTGCTGCTCCAGTAACGGGATACTTACCACGCTACTTAATGGCACACAATGCTTGTTCTGCGGTCTTCAAGACCCGGCTGAAGAGCATCTCAATAGCCACGAGCACAACAGTTGCTCCGAACGTCCTGCTTCCGAGCGGGCATTCAGACGGAAGGATCATCTAAGACAGCACCTTGTTAAATTTCATCGATGCGAGCAGCCTCTACCTGCTGTTTACGAGTTGTGGAAAGTAGAATGGGGGGAGCTGAAGAGCAGATGTGGATTTTGTGACGAGTGGCTGATGAGTTGGGAGGCGAGGACTGAGCATTTAGCGACGCATTTTAAAGAAGGTGCCTTAATGAGTGAATGGAGGGGAAACTGGGGGTTTGAGGAGGAGGTTTTGGCCCTGCTACAGAATGCCGAATTACCTGGTATGGAGAGCTTGGGCGGGGATGAATCTGTGATGGAAATGCATTAAGGATGCTCTCCGAGGGTACGTTGCGATTGCAGGATAAGGCATTGGTTTTGAAACAGTATCTTTGCAATGTGTACCGATTCGATCAAGTCGGTAAATATGGACTCGCTTCAAGAACAAATGAACACACTCGATATTGTTATTGAGTCAGATATTTACAAGAACCTCGGATATGAGAATTATACCACCAGACATACGATTTGAGTAACAGTTCAAACATATACCAGTAAGAATTACGACTTTATTACAGGAAGAAAATGCGTCAAGACACAAGATTGTCCAGGTTCCATGACTTTTAAGCGACCTTTCCCCATCCCATCACCTATCCCTCCATATCCTTATGATCAACGAACAACATGTCCCTCCTCAGCCTCAGGTTGGCTCTGCTGGTCGCTCAACTTCGGGTTCCTTAAACAGAACGCAAATGCAATCAGCGGCACACAAAGACAGATTCCCGTGATAGTAAGCAAGCGCTGAACATGTTGATAACTCTCGATGATCGCCGTTCTAGCCTCAGTTCCGACAGGATATTCCGTAATGAGCATGAAGGGGCTCCCGTACACACTAGCAGCCAACGTGGTGTTTCCAGTAAATGCCAATCTGGTGTTGAGTTCCTTGTACAGAGTCTGGGTCCAGATGGCGCCGGAGACACAATTTCCAAGTGCGGAGCCGACATTGTAACTTGCCAGGTAGATACCAGTGATCACGGCGACGTGCTCGTGCTTGGTAGCGGCTTGGATGGAGGCTTGCGCTGGGTATGGGAATAAACCACCTGCAATACCTAGCAGGACCTGAGCGCCAATCACGCCGGACTGAGCTGAGCTGTTGTTTCCCCCTCGGTAGTGGATTAGAAGACCGAAGGCAACCAAGAACAGCATTGTTCCAGCCAGGATGAAGAACTTGAGGCGCCTGACTTTGAAAATGACAAGCGATACCAGGACACCAGTGATGACGGAACAGAAACTATAGAGAGACGACACCCGGGTTGCTGATTTGATACTGAAGTCAAAGGCCACAATCAATACGGTGTAGAGAAAATCGCCTTGCAAGTACCAAGCAAAGTTGAGGAACATCGCTATTCCGAGAGCAGCCCAGACCGCACGATCTTTAAGCAAGTGGAAAGGTAGCAAAGGATGTCTGGCTTTCATCTCCCAAAAGACGAATACGGGAATGCAAAGTATTCCGATGATCAGCGGTGCAAGAATATGGGCCGTGTGCCACTTCGATGTGGCGTTTACTGCAGTGGATCCGCCAGCAAGAGTGAGGGGCACAAGGATAAGTGCAAAGACTGCGATCAGAAGAATGATGCCGATCACATCGAGTTGCCAGAATAATTCGGATGCCAGACGCTTTCCACCGAGCATTTGGAAGGGGGACTTGTATGAGTCCAGAACGCCATTCTTCCTGGCTCGGCGTCCGGCGAGGAAAAGTGCTAGCATCAATGGCAGAGCACACACTGGGTAAATGATGCACCACATCCCAATGCCCCATCTCCAAGTAGTTGCGTTCAAGACGGCTTGGGTGACATCGCCGCTGACCCATGTATTGATTATAAATGGGGTAGCTGGAATGTATGAAAAGAACACCCTGCTTCGCATGGAAGTGATATCGGCGATGATGACTTCTACGAGCAGGATCACACAAGTATAACCGACTTGGTAGAGGACAGCGCCGGCAGCGAAACTCTTCACGCCATCGGCACAACTCTCAACAATCGTACCGAGAGTGTAGAAGAAGACAGAAACAGCGACCAACTCAAGACGACCGAAAACATCAGCAATCTTGGCAGCGGTTGGCTGAGCGGCAGCAGCAATCACACTTCGCAGGACATTGATTGTAGATAGAAGAGAATGAAGGGCATAGTCGCTGGTAGCCGTAGCTTGATAGGAATATCGAACAGTTCCGTCCAGACCATATGCGTAGGCAATGAGGAAGACTCCAAAGAACAGAAAAATCCGATCCCCGAGAGTAAGCTGGCTTGATACGGCTTCAATGCGAGCAACACCAGGTGACTTTGCTCCTAGAATTTGGTGATTATCGGCAGGCTGAGGATAGACGACATTGGCGCCTTTCTTCTCATCACTGCTGGTGTCTCTGGGGGTCTCCGGATTAGCCTCCATTGTCACTGCTTGTGACGCAGCAGTGATAAAAATCCGGGTGAAAAATTATGCAAGATCTAATTGTGACCTTGTCTTTAAGATTCGAAAAGTGTTCGATCTACGACTTGACCACTACCCGATGCGCAATGTTGATCCAAGATGTAGAAAATTCGATAAGAGAAGGAATTTTGAGGCTACCGAAGGATGGGTGCGGCTGTGATATATCTAGTCATCCTTTCAATCTGAACTGGACTTGTTTCTAACGAAGAGCTAAGCTATTCTTATCCTGGTTGACGTGATGAGTGGGTGGCTGTCCAAGTTCTGATTCGAAAAAGGCGGAAAGGATGATTCTGGGCCGAAGAGTAACGTAGTGATCGCTGCAATCTTATCAGATCAGAATTTTCCATCTAATCAGATGATTCGTCTGCACCAAACTTAATGTGGGATTCGTGCCGGGATAAGCGCATTGAGGTAACCGCATCTGCATAGGCTCGAGATAGGCTTCACAATCCTTGAATATTGGGGGTCGCCCGAACTCTTGGCTCTATTTCCTTGCGCACTTGCCACCACGACGGATGTCTGGGTGTACGTGAGCTACTAGTCCGTTGTCGGAGTGTTGGGCAGCCATTGTGAGGCATATCCGCGGTATTTTCTTTCGTCGCGTGTGATCAGAAAAAGCAACATGTAGTTGAGCAATAGTCTCGAACTCAGGGAACTCACAGTGTTGTCTGGAGATCAATAGCTGTGATTCGAACCAGTCTAGGTCGAAGAATCGGGTGACAATTTGAGAGACCCATCAACCAGGTTTTACACTGTGGGTCCGGAAAATTCCTTGCAGAGTGCATAATGACCGGAATCATTGATGTATGGCCATCCCAAGGCCTTGGAGACGACATTCTGTACGAAAGTACGAAAGTACCTTTCGTACATAGCTTACCATCCGATTTGGATATGCCCCATATATTGCTTCCCCACTCCGTTCGGTACAACAATCAACATCTTCAATCTTCAAGAGCTTGTGTGTTCCTCGCCGAAGGTATCTCCAACCCTTACTCACTTTAAGGTCTTCAACCAGAATCAAGTGCCAGCATAGTGACATTTATCTCAGAGTTCAAGCAATCTTTAAATTGAGTCGAACGACTCGAGGCTGGCTATTACATCGCCGGTCTAGCCGAACGTACAGCCACATCAAACTTTATGACCGAGGGGATCAAGGATGGCTATCGCAGCGACCAAAGAAAGCAGCACACTCAGCATGTAGGCAAAAGACTTGAATATAAGCTTCTGTCTACTCACAGAGTATTGTTCTTGGAAAAATGCCTAATATAAATGGTGTTCAGCACCAGATTCTATATAACTTGATACCATTCTCATCTACGCTTGACACGTCGAGAAGGATTTGCTTCGACCGATAGTAACTATCAGTTTGAAAGTATATCAGATGGTACCACCCAAGTATAACTTTTTACAATGTAGTTCCCCTCGGCTCCCTGTTACCAACCATATCAACATTATTACACTGTCTGAGTATGTTACATCAGGAAAATCCAGCCAGAGCCATGGCTCGCAACTGTGAAGGAAGCAGAAGATTGTGTTTTGACTTGGGAGACCCAATCCACCTAGAATCAGAGATCAGTATACAACAAATTGATATTTTACAATGTCATGAACTTCCATCAATACACCAGTAACATATGCACCCACGAAGATGCTGCGACATACCGCCTACCCCTGTCATCGATATCTGGATCATGAAAGAGAATGATACTGTTCAAGTCATATCGTAGACTTCTAGTTGAATAGAAATAAATAGGTGGTGCAAGTCATGCGCCGGAACTCGGAATGAAAACACTGCCAGCAAGTCCCTAATAAACCGTGGAAGAACGATGGTTTGGGGTGAGCCGGAATACGAGATGACGACTGTCGGTACATATAATGGGCGACTAGTGGATTACAAAACACTGTCATGGGACTAGGTCACCATTTCTTTCGCTTTTATAAATCATAGTCAAGATCCGTGTTTCTAAGTAGTCTTTCTTTGTCGCCGTGCTTTGGTGTCCGTAATATATGCGTAGTTAATTACGGTGGCTAGCTTTTAAGTAAATATATATCTTCGATTCGTCCCAAACTTCTTGGCTGCTAAGAGCAGACTATGATGTTCCTCTGACAATCCATTGTTGTTTATTGCCTAAGGGGATGCTAGAAAAGAGGCAAGTGATGGTGATGGACATGGATAAACAAACATATTCGCTTAGAAGCGGGGTAATATTATAACTGTCCCTAGTCGACGAGCAAGAACACAAAACAAAACAAAACTCCAAAAGCCATCCAAACTGCCAAAAACGCGCTCAGGGTATTACCAAAATAAGGATGTAAGCGAACTCTCAGTATGTACTTCTAGCATAAAGAACGGTGAATACTGAATATCGCAATCAAAATGGAAAGGTAAAAAGAAATATCAAGTACCTCTTGCCAGAGTATTAGCTCATGTAAGTAGTACAAAATTTGAGGACCCTCAGATACTCGAGGGAAAAGGAGCTTGAAGGCTGGTCGATCAATCGTGTCGATGAAGGTGAAGAAAAGAAGAATGACAAAAAAATCGCCAGAGCATGCACAGTGAGTGATGAAGTCTTACTTGCGAACCGACGAATAGTGAGATAGGGATTGTAGACCGATTGAGTTGGGTGACAAGAATCTATTATTTGGCCAGAAGTATGCAAGTTCACTGTTCAGCGAGAGTCGATGTGGGTCTTGGAGGGAAGAGACTCATCGACGCGATGGGCTTTCGAGATGAACAAGGCGAGATGGCCGGATAGTCAAGCGATCGACTGTGCGAAGTGTTGATTTACACGCTTCATGAAAGATCTTTCATCTAAGATCTATTGTGACCCGATCAGGTCATTCTTAAAGCTTCCTGTAGCCAGGCGTAGAACTTTCGGACCTGGTTTCTTTCAGAGATTCCAAATTTCAGTCCCACGGTCAAAAAACTTTTTGCAAAGCATGACGCGCCACTCGTCCACATTCGCAGCCGTCGGTCAAAGCAAGTCCAAGATCTTTCGTGCAGCCTTATATACGTACTACATCACCTTAAGGACTCAACACAATCATATTGCGCTCAAGTGCCAGTAAGGTAGCACACCATCGAAGCACCCACTTGTACCTCGCTTCAATGCCAGTACCAGGCTCTGCAACCTCCTGGATGCATATACCTCTGGTCATGTATAGGAATTTTTCCCGAGAGCTATATTTCTACTCGCAGGCTATGTAGTCGAGACCATTCAGGATGGTGACTTCAGCTTTGGAGAATTCCTGATAGTTGTTGGATGATGCGTACCTAAAGATTGTGGAATAAATACACATGTAAGTACAGAAACATATTGATGAGAGCCATCGCGATTGAGAAGTTTTCTTTCAAGCTCTCGGGCTGGAAGTTGGCGATATTGACCGAAAGGATGGGACCAGTGGGGCGACTGATAATGTTGAAACGTACGTAGAAGATTGTACCGCACCTAAAATGTGGTCAGTCATCTTTGCCGACAATAATTCATCGCATAGAAGTCCTCACTCATAGACTACCCAGCCGTAGCTGAGCCAGACTTCTTCGATATGTTTCGTATGTGAGGGTGACGCTTGTGCGAGGATCTTCGAATTCTAATTCGATTTTGTAAGCTCGAACTTGATAAGGCCCGAGAGATCAAGACTGGTATTTGCCGAAAAGAGATACAAAGCTTGTATCTCATCCACGCCAAGGTACAACTTTGGCCATATTGAAACGAAACACACTACGAAATGATCTACTGGTCCAAGCTGCGACCTTACAATCAGCATCCAGCATTGAAAGGAAGTGTTGCTGAAGTCCTGAAAGAAGCTTCGTAGCTCCCTTTGAGCGAATTGTAGCTACAAAATTCTTCTTCGTGATTAGAGCAAATTTATAGCAAGCTGGACGGGCCTCAGGGTTGACCTAGAAAACTGAAACCCGAGGATAGAGAGTGTTCAGCAGGATGAGGCTTCACTTTCGAGAGCCCGGTCCAGCCCCGATTTTCATATCTAGTAGTGCTCGGAGAGTACTCAACGGCGGACAATAATTGTGCATCAAAGCTCATAAATTCGATTTGCTTTATACATCCTGTTCAATACCTAAATATAGTGATGGCACCCTCCGCTCCTACTAAACATGTTCAATGTTATTGTCTCGCCCAAATCCTAGGCCTAAGGATTCTTATGGATGTTCCAAATACCACCAGGAGTTTACAGCTATCATCTCAAATTTCTCCTGATTTAATTTGAGGCTGGGTAAATTCTTCTTCGGCGAGTGGGAAATGATCAAGCAAACTCAAGGTCGCAACTCAATCTTTCGTTCTCAAGGTATCTGTGGCCATTACCTAAAGTACTCCTTGTGAAGAAGCCGACCTTTGAGTGACTTGAGAACTTTCAAAATGATGAATTTACTTCAGAATTCCTGACTATATAACGTTAGACGACTTTGGCTGGCCTGGTCTGTTGACATTAAGGGAACGTGACCCTTGGCCTACTTTTTTTTTTTGCAAAAACCTCATGAATACGAGGAAAAGCATGAGCTGAGCATTCTGAGGGATATTTCTTCGTTTCGGGAAAGATTTCCTCATGTCAGTGCAAGAATTTGGGTGTTATCGTCTGCTTTTGGCGCAGCTGAAACTTAGCGGCACGATTGCCTCGCTTACGTCATGGAGTAAAGCGAGAAGCAATGAGCCTTCCCGAACTACAAACTATTCTTCCATTCCAGTTCTATTGTATAATATCAAATATTTCGTACTGTCACTCGTTTCCAATCATACGGGAATCTGAACAAACAATCACAGCCAATTGCCAACCTGTTCTTTGCCAGCAAACGGACCATGAAGCGCAAAGCAGAATCATCACCTGAGCCATTCAGCAGGAAGGTAGTAAAACTTGCAGACTACTGCGATACGCCCCCTCGTCGAGATTCGCAAGGTTTAGACATATGGCCCGCTCCAGACTCTCAGATGACAGCTGCACGAGCTTTCTTGCGGAACTGGTTAGTTCCGAACGACCAACAATGAGTTATGGCTAAAATCAAGACAGTGCTGCAGCTCAGAGACCAACACTTATTGTGCCGGATAAAGATGCAGACGGGTTGAGTTCCGGTGTTATCGTTCATAGAACTCTAGTAGCTTTAGGACTTGATCCAAAATTGCTTGACGTTCACTTAGTGCAGAAAGGAATGAATATCCACGAACCGCTAGAGCGAGCAGCAATTTCAGAAAAGAAAGCCAATTTCATCATTGTCCTCGATCAAGGAAGCAGAGGGGGACTGCCAATTGTTGACGACCCAGATACCAAATCAATCGTCATTGATCACCACCTGAGCGACGACTTTCCCCAAGGCGCAGAGGCATGTAATTCTCTTACATGATGTTCAATATTACTGACATGTCCAGGTGGTATCTGCGTGTCATTGTCCTCCAGTGGCAACTTCCGCTCTCCTCACGTATGAAATCTGTAAAGATCTTCATCCAGGCATAGCTGCAGATTGCGGATATCTTTGTGCTATCGGCACACATGGAGATCTTGGAACTTCACTAAAATGGCTGCCACCCTTCCCAAATATGAAAGATACATTCAAGAAGCATACCAAAAAGCTCATAAATGATTGCGTCTCCTACCTCAACGCCCGTAAGATGAGATCGATCCCAGGTTATTTTCACATACGCTGACATTTGACAGCTCGTCGGACTGGCACGTACGATGTAATCACTGCGTGGACAGCTCTTTTAGAAGCCAGGGACCCCAAAGAAGTATTGAGCAATCGGCGACTTGCACAAGCACGGGAAGAGATCAATATCGAGGTCCAGAAACACACTCGTACCCCACCAAAGTTTAGCAAGGATGGCAAGATCGCCGTACTGAAAATCAAAAGCGAGGCTCAGGTGCATCCAGTTATCGCAACACGATGGGTATGCATTTGTCTAAGATGAAATAACCGTACTGAATTTTCAATAGGCAGGTACTCTAAAATCGAAAGCACTCGAAATCGTGATGGTTGCCAATTATGGCTATCTCCCCGGAAAGGTCAACTTTTCATGTCGCATTGCGCGATGTGCCAAAGACCGGGATCCTCCAGTAAACATAATCGAATCGTTGAAAGCAGTAGCAAACCTAGACAAGGGTGACTTGATACAGAGGATGGGGGAAAGCTTCGCGAGAGGGCACAAAGAAGCTTCAGGAGGTATCATTCCCACTGCTGAGTTCGAGGAGCTGTGTATATTGATGAAGATCGGGGAGAAGCCGGACAAGGTGGAGGCAGAGTCGCCGAAGAAAAATGGGGAGGCGCAGAAGAATACCCTGAACAACTATTTCAAGAAATCTTGAAACATTTGTTAGAAGGTGTCTGATAGCCTGTCAATGCCTCATGGTATTCTGCTCAGTCATGACCATTTTTACCCGTCACAATGGTGATGCGACTAGCGAATTGAATCGGCTCACATAGCGATGCGAGAGCAGCATCTTGAGTTCTCGATATATGGCGAGACTTTGTACTCAGGATTGATATCAAGTCCTGAAAATACTAAAGCACTTCTTGTAGTAATATCCTTTTGTGATATCGGCTACTTTCTCTGACAACGATAGCCGGGCTACAAGACAACATTCTCGCTTAGTTCTTCTACCAAAACATCAGCTCCGTTCGAGCTGTAATCTCAAAGAGGGATTTGACTTTATCAATATACGTCAAGCGTATAACTTAACCAATTATCGAATCAAAATGTGAGAGAAACTTGGAGTAGTAATCTTACATTAAATTTGCCAGGTCCAAACCAGCTCTGTTCTTTTTTTGTTGCTGCTCGATCTTCAATAGAGATATACAATCCTTGTAGATGGGCCGGAAAGGCCAATTAAACCCAATGGTAAAAGAGCTGCAACCTTCCTACCTAGGTATAATAATTTCAGCAGCAGTTCACCAGTTTCCCTAGCTAGGTGCTCAAGTTATACTTCACTGCTGATGCTCGCTCCAGCATAAACCGAGTCGTTCCTACAAAAAACAGACAGATACAAGGATGCAATTATGTATCCTTGTATCTGCAGCAATGTCAAAACTGAATGCTTCCCGTACCTCACTTACAATTGCATGCCGGAGCACCTTATTTATTTGGCAGTTACAATAGCTGCAAGCATCCCATGTAAATCTGGCGAGGCTGAAAATCGACGAAAACGTGCATTCCACAAGCAGCCAATCATTACATAGTGAGAGCCCTGCCAGCATGCATGATCTTGTCCAATCAGAAGTCGGCTGCGCGTCTCTCCACTTTCCTTGATTTGGGTACGGAGTTAAAAGGCTCTTGATTCCCCAGCAGAAGAGCGGCCCTCCAGCCAGCCCAGCCCAGCACCAGCCTCACAACCGAACCATCCCTAACAAAGTAACACGGCCGCATAGAGCTCTACTTCGAGCCTACCAGCAATTCACCGTACAAACCGACCTAAGAATTTAACTTCACTCCACCTCACGACTTCGAGTAACGAAACAAGCAATTGCTCTTTTGATTCACCTGAATCAATACCTGATCTGCACATTGCTTCTGTGCACCTTCAACTTCACGCACAAGTCGCAGTATTTACTGCGCTCCGGATCGAGCTAGAAGTAGAGCTCCTTCGGAACCGTGTCGACTCCCTACCCGGACAAACAAGTCAGCGCGCAAATCAAATTCCCATTATCCTCTGATAACGAGAACATTTACGGACAAGCTTAAGATCCATTGAGGAAGAACGAAAAAGGTGATTACTCGAGTGCAGGAACTTGGACGAGCCCTGGCGCAGATGCACTGGTTATTACTCTACGCCCCAGCTGTACCCCACGCGACCCTATGAGAGCTTTCCCAAAGCTCAAATTGAGATCGTAGGTCTTCCAACAGCTTGTTGATGCCGTATCGTATTATGTCTAGAGCTTGTGCGAGCTACTGCGAGCTGTTTCGAGGCTCATCTTTGCTTGGGTGCCTATGGCACTCGGTATATCAGGTGCAGCTTGCGCGCCGTCTTTCAAATTTCCACACTTTATTTCAGCTTCCTCATAGTCCACTCACTAATTCGCTTTCACTTATAGATCGAGAAAGCCGAGGACCGCATGATCACAAAAAAGGGCAACATCTGAAGGAGGAAACAAGATGGGCAAGCTATTGAGCTTTGGGGCGAAGCTCAAGTACCCTCTCACAATTGTGAAGATTCTCAAGCAACCTGGCGACAGTATCGATAAGCTCGAATCGATCCTACAATACAAGTGGTCATGGACATTACTTGTTGGCGATCCCAGCGATCCCAAGGGCCAGTGGCCAGAGGAACAAGTCGCCATAGGAGACTGGGAGAGTCCGGTTGAAGGAACATTGAAATCATGGAAGGTTAAGGAGGGAATGGTTATCGACAAAGACATGCGCTTCGTCGATGTGGAGGAGAAATGCCCGCACTCCATCCAATTTCAAGGACTATGTGGAATATGCGGCAAGGACATGACCGAGATGAATTGGACCAGCACCTCGGACGATACAGAGCGAGCCAAGATCAATATGATCCACGACCAGACTTCATTGAAGGTCAGCCAAGATGAGGCGTCGAAAGCCGAGGGCGAGCTGCAGAAGCGATTACTGGCTCATAGGAAGCTCTCTCTGGTGGTGGATTTGGATCAAACGATTATACATGCTTGCATCGAACCTACAGTTGGAGAATGGCAGAGAGACAAGACATCACCGAATTACGAAGCAGTCAAGGATGTCCGGTCATTTCAACTGAATGATGATGGACCTCGTGGTCTGGCTTCCGGATGCTGGTACTATATCAAGATGCGCCCTGGACTGAAGGAGTTTCTGGCGAAGGTGTCGGAAATGTACGAGTTGCACGTATACACAATGGGTACTAGAGCATACGCCATCAATATTGCGAAAATCGTCGACCCTGACAAGAAGCTATTTGGAGACCGAATCATCAGCAGAGACGAGAATGGCAACGTGACGGCAAAGAGTCTTGCACGGCTCTTCCCTGTGGATACCAAAATGGTCGTGATTATAGATGATCGCGCGGACGTATGGCCTAGCAATCGACCAAATCTTATTAAGGTCGTTCCGTACGACTTCTTCCTCGGCATCGGAGACATCAACTCGAGTTTCTTGCCCAAAAGGGAGGAACTGCCACCCATAACACCAACCCTCAAAAAGAAGGCTTCCAAAGTAGAGGTGAAGGACAGCGAAACAAAAGAAGACGCCGAGGGTACCGATAAGCCGAAGCCGGATTCCGAGAAGGTCAAGGCTGGCGAGACGAGCACGCCGGAATCGGCCAATGCAGAGGAGGGATCAAAGATCAGTGCACTGGAAGAACTAGTACGAATGGGCAGTGGAGATGACCAAGCCCTGCGGTTAGAACAAGCTGCCGAGCAAGAGAAATTTCTCGAGAAGCAATTGACGGATCGTCCTCTGCTACACATGCAAGAAAAACTCGACAAGGAGGATAGCGAAGCTCCTGTTGAAGAAGCAGGAAATGGCAGTACGACACAAGAACCCCAACACAGACACAATCTCCTTGTCGACAACGATGTGGAGCTGAAATACCTGGAACAGCATCTTACCCAATTACATAAAGCCTTCTACGATGAATACGAGGGCCGTGTCATCAACGCCTCCGGAGGTCGTGTCGCGCAGCTGAAGCCAGGAATCAACAAGAAGATGGCTATTAATGGTGCTGACCGCAAGGTGGTACCTGACATTGGAGATGTAATGCCACGACTCAAGTAGGTTGGCCCAACTTGAGCTGCCTAAAATCATTAATTCACATTCAACAGGGCGAAGACACTAGCGGGTTGCACAATCGTGATGTCCGGATTAGTTCCATTGCAAGCAGATATAATGAGGTATTTCAAATCCGATATATTTTCAGATCTTCAACGAGCGACAATTTCTTACCTGGTGGATCTTGTAGACGAACGGGGCTTACGTGTGCATATTAGGACTGAAATCGGACTTCAAGCTGCCAGTTTTGGTGCAGACATTCAATCAAAGTATGCATTCAAGCCGCGCCACATATGGTCTTATGCTAATTCGTTATAGGGTCAACAGAAAAGTTACGCATCTGGTTGCATCAAGCAGCCGGACTCGCACCCACAAAGTCCGACAAGCTGCAAAATATCCGAACATCAAGATCGTCAATCAGCTATGGTTGTTAAACTCCATGAGCAAGTGGCAGAAGGAGGATGAGACACCCTACCTTGTAAGCAATATTTCTTTAAGCATTACACATCTCCTGATATCTACCAGGTCACGATTCATGAAGCCGATCGGGTACGAGGCGACGCTTTCAACTCAGATGCCCCTTCATCAATAAACGATTCCGACGAGACCTCTGAGGATTCCGCCAGCGAAGACGAAGACCGTGAGAGTCTCCCCGCGAGCAGTCAAGACGAAACCGCAGATGATGAGGATGGTGTGATGCCCGATGATATGGAAGGCGGTATTTCGCCAATCGACAACCTCAAAGGCTTCGATTGGGGGGGCGCTGATGATGAGCTAGACGAGTTTATGGCATCGGACTCGGAGGCGAACGAATCTGGTAGCGAAAGCGATGTCAGCAAAATAAGCACTTCAAGTAAACAGAGCAAGCTGGCGAACAGAGGTCGAAAGAGAAATCATGACACTGCTACGGAGGATGAAGATAGTGATGAGGAGAGTACGCTGGCGAAGAAGCAACGGGTTGCTAATTCGAGAACGACGGGTTTGAAGACCGTCAAAACACCGTTGTCGGACACAACGAACCTTCCTACACCTGCCAAAGAAGACGGCGCAAGCGAAGATGGCTTTGACGACCTGGAAGCCGATCTTGAGGCAGCCTTCGCAAGTGAGGAATCAGAGACTCTAGGTGATGGATCTGAGTAATCTTCCCTGATAAGCATGAGAGGAGTGGTTGCTTTCTTGTTCATTTACTTTCTGCGACGGACAAGAAGTGAGAGGAGATGATCTTTGCATATCCCATTTCTAGACGGCTAGATCTGGGATTGGTGTTAAGGCTCTGAAAATTGGCCTGGTTTGGTTCCCTTTCAGATTCAAGGGTCGGATATGGCGTAGCTTTATTTCCACTGCTTCATTCTATTGAGGTTGGGATACTTGGGTTGGATGGATGGATTTGATCGATGGAGATTTGGTTGGGGCATAGCATGGGCGTTTTCTGCTTCTTTACAGTAGCGACTTGGCGAGAAGCAACCACCGGGGCTGCAACAAATAAATACAGCTCTCCGACCCTTTCGTCACTCATTTACAAGCCGGAACGTCTCCTTTGCCTTGAATACGTGATATGTATCAAACCTCTATAGTAAAGCTGACCTTTTATGACCATTTCACCGCCCTGTTCGAATGGCAGAATATAGCCAGAAACAGCTTAGCGTATCAAGCTCGCGATGAACGATGAACCTCAACTATTGCGGCGGACAGCAGCTGTAAACTCAGGAGACGAAAACATATACACACATCATGCCTCAAGATCTGCCGCCCGTCGGAGGCTATGAGCCTGTCCAATATAAGGTACGTTG
Source organism: Neospermospora avenae (assembly GCA_014282315.1). NCBI lineage: Eukaryota > Fungi > Ascomycota > Leotiomycetes > Helotiales > Ploettnerulaceae > Neospermospora > Neospermospora avenae. The sequence continues at coordinate 62,542 of JACBAH010007765.1, read as the reverse complement.
ACCTGATTTCGTTCCGGAGCGGCTATACCAACGAGCAGATGGGGGAAAAGGAAGATTCAATGAATTAGATGGGCAAGAGGGGTACTACGATGGAAGGGCAAATAGAGCGCAGGAGATGGATACAGGCAGACGTCAAAAGCCCGAACGAGTTGATAATGTGTCAATTGGCCCTAGAAGTCGCAGAATGAAGCTGGGGTATCCAGAGAGCCTGCAAGCAGAGACACGGAGCAATACAGAACCAAACAGGACAGGATGACTGCTAATCCCCCTTTTTAAACAGCGAAACTTGCCTGCTCGCGGCTTCCGACCATCCGTTATGCTCCTCGCCATGGCCGGCGTAATGACCTTCGGATTCTACAAAGTGGGAAAGGGAATTAGAGAGCAGAAGTACGTCATTTCACCACCTGTTATGCTCAAATATCTCTTAACGACGATGAGAGAAGAGCTGGTTTTTGAAAGGGTGTGATGGCGTAGGATGATATGCTGATGGTGTTGTGTAGTGAACTTGCAAGAGAGAAGATGTGGTCGAGAATCCATCTCATTCCTCTTCTGACTGCGGAAGAGGATCGCGATTTGGTGAGGAGGCATTATGCGGATCAGGCGAGGGAGAAGGCTTTGTTGGGGAGTGAGACGAGTCCTTATAACTCGGATCGGTACGTATTTGTTTTGTCCCCCCAGTTGGCCACTTTGCTGATTCCTGATATACAGTTTCGTGAGACCTACTTTTGCTATCACACCCAGTGAGAGGTCGAAGTAGAGGTGGGGCCAGGATGGAATATGAGAATATGGGCGGGATTGAAATATGGGAAACGCGACGTTTGAAGGGAACGACAGGGAGAGTTGTATATATTGTATCAAGCAAAGAGTGAAGCGAACGAGGAATCGAAGAAACATTGCAAAGCAAGACTACAGCAAACCCTCTACGTGCTTGCTTCGTTATGTCATTACATGTGAGTATATTACAAAAGAATTTATTCGGTAGTCCATGGACAAGAGAAGAGCACCTTTCAGATAAGTTGGTCCACCCTAAGTATTACACCCGCCCTCACCATGTCCGCAAGTGTCGCATGAGTTTCACAATTGACACCGGTCTCCCTCGCTCTCTTGACCAAATACCCATTAATGTAATCAATTTCAGTCTCTCTCCCGGCCTGCACATCTTGTAACATAGAACTCGTGTTCCCAGCCGTTTTTTGTGCTATATCAACAACTAAACCTTCTAATCTATCTGGACCGAATCTCTGCTTCAGAGTCAAGATATCTTCACTCTGACTCTTACTCTCACCTTCAGTCTCGGGTTGCTCCTTCCTAGATCCAGAATCTGTTTGTAGTTCTGGCAAAGAGAGGAGGATCTGACTGCACTCTTCTACGAGTTGGCGCATGTAAACTCGTACCGAGGGATGATCCAATAGTTCCCCGTTCTTCACGTGGAGAACGGCTGTCAAGGGATTGATGATAGCGTTCATGGTGAGTTTTTCTAGTTGCAGGAACTTAAGAGCCGTGGCTGAGACTGCTGTTGCGGATATTATTGGCGCGGAAGTAATAGCGTTGAGAAGTGGTGCTGTCTTCCCCGATTCTGTGTCTCTTTCTGCAGCACTGGACCTGACTCTCTCGATAGATTCAGGATCAGACGTAGACTCATTCCCAGGTCCTAGTTGAGGTTCGACAGGTCCAATCGTGACATTCGCTAATCCAGCATGAACTGATCTGAACAGTCCTGTAGAATACACCCCATGCGAAGTGATCGCAGCGAGATACCGCGGTCTAGTCGCAGGATTGGTGAATAGTGATGCTGTTACTTCTTCTACGGTTCCCATTCCATTTTGAGCGAAGAGGAGGGTGGACTTGTGATTCAAGCGATGGGCAAGAGGCCGAAGCGCGCGTACTGTGTGAAGGGTTTTGGTGGTTATGATGAGGTTGTCTATCTGACCTTCATGGTGTGAATCTTGATTTGGGACATGTTGACCTACGACCTCGATAGTGTAATTTGATGATGATGATTTAGACGTGGGATCTTTAGATGTTATTTCTACACGCCGTCCGGCGTCTTCCCATTCTTGCTGTAGATTGGACCGGTGAAAAAGGAGTGTTACTACAGGTGTTGGGGAATGAGTGGATGTAGCCAAAGCATGGGCGAATAGACGTCCTAGATTTCCAAGGCCTAGGATGTGAATCTTTGGCCCGGCGGCCATTGTCATTCCTAGACTGTGGGGAAGATATGGGACGGTTTGGACGCAGTGTCTTTAGTGGTTTTGATTTAAATATGGTAAAGTTGCACTCCGCGTGTTGTTGTTTTAGAGAAAAGCTTTGGGGGTTCTAGCCGAGAATGATGCAGTACTGGCTAGCGGAACTAAGGTACCTAGGCAGATAAATGTATGCCGCTTCATAATGGCTTCGCTTTTCACTCTAGTAAACTTCCTACATGCTTTAAGGACAGTTATTTTCAATTGCTTCAAAATCGAATCTTCACCCTAACGTAAGAGGCTCTTCCTACAATTCGGATACAGGTCCCATGTATGCTGTGGGGTTCAGAATGATGATCTCTCGAAGCTCATGTGCGCCCTGCAATCGCTTTCTTTCTTTCTTTCACGCCACCTTCCAAAACCATACAAGCCTTGATTGTGTAGTTCCCGCTGTCAGCACTGGGTAGCCAATCCAACAATAGCTGACTCGTACTGTAAGGTAGGTTTCGTACCTACCTTAGTACCTATCGACTCCATACTTCGAGAGTGGGGTGTAGAGACAGTACAGTAGTAAGGTATCCATCCGGGCCATTCCCAGCAGTAGATCTCGTGGTTGCCTTCGCCGCATTTCCAAAGTCTGCGTAGCTTCAATTCCCCCGTGCTTACTTCTCCACTTGTCCATCTTATTTTTGCCTTGCGACCTGGCACTATTGTTTTATCCCGTGGCTATTCGAGCAATTCCAAAATCGTGGGCATTTCCAGGCATCTACTTCGGTACCTTGCACTTCACGCTTCCTCATTCACAAGGCAGCAGCATAGATGTCACATCCGTCCGACAATCTGTACTCCGCAAATGACCATGAGGACGACGCATATATCGATAGCCAGTCGCTCGATGACGAATTAAGTCCGAGCGATGGATATTTCAACGGTCGGGGTGGGATGCCGTCCAACACAATGGTTCCAGATCCATCGCTGGACAGGAAGGAACGGGTGGAGGACAAGACTTTGATACCTCCACCAAATGCACAGCAACGCGCAGGAGGAAGTTCGAGGACGACACCAATCCATCCTCTACTATCACGATCACCCCCGTCGCAGAGTTACGCGTCCCATAATGCTAGCTCCCATTCCCATTCTCCCTCATCTTCAACCTCATATACCCCCGCCTCATCCATACCACCTCATCGAAGCGAAGAAATGTACTCAGAAAACAGTGCTTTGTTGAGTGGTCCTCCACCTGCTTATACACCTAGTCCAGTATCACCTACCACGAGTAGCGAACCAGTCGATAGATCATACAGCACATTTCAAGAACATCGTTTAGAGTCCGGCATTCCTACACGGCAGCCGGAAAGTATGGGCGTACCTACACATGAGCCGACAGAGAGAACACCCCTGGTGGAATTCACACCTGCGAGGAAACGCTGGCTCAAGCATTTTGGGATTGCCGTTGTGGTTCTGATCGTTCTTACCATGCTTACTGCAGGCACTTTCCACCACGACAAATCTGTAAGTATAATATTGCTCTTCAAGGTTGGTCTTATTATCGAACTCCCAGAAGCTAAATGTCTCTTTAGGTCGACAAACCAAAAGTACCTGGCGAAGGCAATGATCAGCCTGCGAAAAACAAGCCTGGCAATGAAGATTCTGGAGATAGCAGACCTATCGACTCATCTGCCCCTTACTGTACTGCGGCCAGGCATAAGGAGAACGTTTTAGCATTTGATATCCCCATTGGATCGGATCTCGTGGTGATCCAGAGTGTGAAAAGTAGTGATGGCTCTCTTTTCCAGACAAGTGTAAGCACAGTCGGCGAAATTCGACTTCGACGATTGCCCAAGGATTCCAAGTATGGGAATCGACCCTATTTCACAGTGGTTGTTCACAAAAGCGATGAAAGCTTGAAGGTCGAGAAAACATGGGACGAGGACTCGCGAGTCCTAGAAATTGTCACCCCAAGCTCAGCACCACTCAGTTCTCGACAGACTCACTGCGTCTCGCTCGAGATAACAGCATGGATTCCTGAAAATGCGCAATTCGATAACCTCCTAATCGAGGCAATTTCACTTACCTTGAGGGTTGTGGACGACATCAAAGTTAACATCAGTAAACAAACGAAGTTTACGACAATCTCCGGAGGTGTCAGGTTTCCAGTGATCGATGCATCGGACTACAAAAGAATAGAGGATACCTCCTCGAATGTTTCAGCAGGCTGGCGATCGTCCGAGGAGTTCCCATTTTCTTCGCGCAGACTAATCGTCGAAACATCTTCTGGCAGCATCAAAGGCAACTATCCTTTGATGGACTTTCTGGGACTATCAACACAGTCAGGAGATATACAGGCGGATGTATTCCCTCAACCGGTCCTTCCTTCCGCTCCAGCGGCAGCTGACTTGGAGGTTCAGACGTCCTCTGGAACCATTCATGTCAATTGTCCTGTTGGTGGCAAATTTGATCAAACGAGTTATGTGCCTCCGCCACGAAATTACATAACGTCGGTCCACTCCACTTCCGCAGATATCTACGGTTCCTATTACTTAGGCTCAGAAAGTGTATTCAAAAGTACCTCTGGCACTCTCAAAATCACTGGACTCCCAGTTCTGCGAGCCGACGACTCTACCAAAAACAAATTTGACACACACACAATCAGTGGAACTACGACTGTAAATGTACTCGATCCGATCTTCATTTCCCTTCTCTCCGACTCCTTAGAAACCCAGAAGCCAGCTGGTGACGACGAGCCATATCTCATTAAACACCCGAGCAACTTCGGCACTCAGGCACTATTCGAAGTCGTTTCCCGCTCAACTGGTGACGACATGAAACTCCAAACTTTGAGCTCTACGCATGTCTCTAACTCAGCTGATGTCTCACTGCAGTATCCTGAGGTCTGGATAGGAACTGTACATGCCAAGACGATATCTGGGGGCATCATAGTCCAGGCCGATGGAATGCGTATCATCCGCGATAGGAAAGGCTATGGGTCAAAGGAGCTTGTGGCGAGGAAGGGCGTTGAGGAGAAAGGACAAGGGTCGTCGGTTGAGTTGCATGGCATTTCTGGGAGTTTGACATTTATTGTTGGGAAATGATTGTTCGTGCAGGTTTGAATATTGTTCAGACCCATGGGATCGTGGTTTGGAATCATACGATTGTGATAAAGGCGTTCTGGTATTGATGTATACATGTGGGACAAGGACCTGGTAATTGGTTTGGGGACGGTGTTGCTCTTAGTGACTTATATGAAGTACTGTCATTACGATTTAGCGATCAACTAATAATGGTTATTTTGCCTTATAGTCATATGTCAATATCCGAGGAGCAAAAGCGTCGGTGCAGTTACTAAGGATTGTCCGTCTGGTCTTTGAGTTTTGTAATCTGCCTAGCGGCTCACATTCTTCTTCTGCAAGAACGGCCCCTATCAGCCTCGTTTCCGGTTCTGGTATCGAATTCTTGTGTCAGCAATCATGGAAGCTGCAAATCAGGAGTCTGTGTAGAGCCAGGACGATGTTTAGATCGTGATTTTTCATGTAGTATTTGCAAGTTGAACCAGGCAGGAGCGGGTACCAAGTTCGAATTAGAGCAATAACACATGGCAAGACATACGCTTGGAAGTGGGAAGTGCGATGAGAGTCAAAATTGCACAGTCCCATTCTATTTTCAAGCATAGGATATACCGCTCGCATTTATGGAGCCATGATTTTGGCGCAGGAATCGCGGGTTTTCGATAACAGCACAGAGTTCCTCGCATCGCCATGGAAAATAATAGTCAGTGATATGAAGGATGATATGACTGGCCACTCGGGCGAGCCTCTTCTTGCTTGACATTTGATGTTGAAAGCGGGATACGGATTACAGTAGGAATTCGCTACAAGGATATAAGATTACTTCGGAAATATGCTTATTTTAGATAGTAAGTTTCACATCCTTATATCGAGTTCAGTTTCTATCGGATACGAATGCTTGGAAGATACTCTGTGGCATAACTCAGACATCAGCTTTGGGGGAGCGCTGTAAGCTGACAATTTGCGGACGTAGGATCAGAAAGTTTTGTAGCCGCCCTCTGTGGTCCAGATTTGACTAAGTGAAAACAACAGTCTGAAATTCGAATTCCCCTATCGCACCATAGAGGCAATTCCTTTCTCGTGGCTTTGGGCCTACCTGAACTGGTGCTGAGTATTGTTCTCAGCACTGTAGCCTATCGTGGGAATTCAGATTCCATGTATGAATGCCGTTTCAGGATATAGGTCTACGGTGGAAAGCCTGTTGTTGGTCATGTGAGTCCCATTCGGCTTATTGTCTCCAGACATGAAGAGGAGGCTGGACCAGGCCTCAATAAGCTTCTTGCTCATTTGTGTACATTGAAGGTCTTTCCTGGAACATGCCGCATGCTTCATTTGTCTACTCACCCGTCTGTGGGTACAGAGATATTTCGGGTTTCTGTTGGCCGATGTTTGCCATCTGCGATTGTAATTAAGCACATACATGTTACAAAAAGGAACACGACTGCCACCAATGATCTTAAATACATCATGCATATCTGATTTTCTTCTCGGCATTCTGATTCCACGTCTTGAAGGGCATAATCATCGACACGAACTCAACGGACCGGCAACGTTTGGCTGATGCCACAGTCTTCGACTATGTGATTGTAGGAGGTGGTACGGTAGATCTTGTGCTGGCTGCACGCCTGAGGGAAGATCCACTCGTACAAGTCATCGTTCTAGAGCCTGGAGAAGAGAGGTTTCAAGTACGTCTTGATTTATCTCTGGCAGATGCCGAAATCTCTAAAGAGGAGATAGGACCCAAAAACCAACATCCCAGGTCTCATGCATACGCTGCACAGCGAGTAAGAAGCACTAACTTTGCTCTGGGTGTCGCAAAATTGACTTGCTATTCAGCCCAAAGTATGATTGGAGTTCAAAACTGCTCCTCGGCCAGGTTTTGACGGCCGAAATTTACATTGGCCTCGAGGCAAAGTCCTCGGCGGTCCTCCAGCCATAAACTTCCTAATAACCTCATATGCCGGCCGACTCGATCTCGATAATCGGGAGAAACTCGGCAACCCAGGCTGGAATTTCAATAATCTGCAACCCACTACCGCAAATCCGAGACCCAAACACCAGGAAATGTAGACACTGCGAAGATTCTCCGTACAGACATCTATAAAGCGACTATACATGTAGATAATGGTCCGATACAGACAAATTTCACCGCGGGCATAGGACCACTTGATTCAGCTTGGCCACTTGCTTTTGCAAAGCTGGAACTTGCTGCGACCAGGGATCCCAGAGGGGAAGTACCTTGGGTGGGTATAATGAGTTGAAGTATATGGATGGGAATACGAAGAGGAGCTACGCAGCTTCTGCCTACTATGACCCGAAAGCTGCGAGAGAGAACTTGACTATTCTGACGAATGCCTTTATGTACAAGGTTGATTGAGTTCGAGACTCTTGGTTGTGAGTTGACGCTACTAGTGTGACATATCTAATTGATGGCGGCCTTCATTCCGCGAAGACAAGAAAGGACATTATCCTGTCTGCTGGTACCATGCAAAGTCCACAGATGTTGTAAAACTCCGGCATTCGCTCAAGAACTCATCTCGAGGAATTGGGAATTGAGGTCTTGGTGAATAACCTCAACGTTGGAGAGAATCTACAGGTATGCGTTCTCAAATCCCTTATCTATAATCTGGCATTAGGCTCTTGTAATGGTTGTAAGATCATCAGCTCGTGGTTATGGCGTAGAAAGCCATGGACGGCGTACCTACGAGAGAAATAATCAAACAACCTGGCGTGCTCGAATGGTCCATGCAAGAATATGCCACCAAGGGCGCTGGTCCATTAGCTGGTGGTGTGGCTGGAACGGCATTTTTATCGCATTCCTCAGTCATTCCAAGGTCAGAACAGGAAACATTCAAAGCTCGTACCACGAAAATATTAAGCGAAACACTGGTATCAGGTCAGCCTGATGTACAAAAAGCAGATCCATCTCCAAGAGGCGCTCTTACTCAATGACCAAGAAGCAGATCTTCAATTCCACTTTGATGCCACTGGCTTGAATCCAAATCAACATCGAGGCACATATGCGCAGACTCTGGAGCATATATCTGACTTTTTTTTTTCTCGGATTTAGCCAAGTCGCGCTCATCGGGGTTTTGCTAAGCGAGGTGCCTTTGTTTATTTTTCGCACATCTGTATAATGAATTTCTTGCGTTATATATATACTTGATCAGCATCGTGTCAATTTCAGAAAGAGGCAACAGAAAAAGTCGGCTGCTGAAGATTCAAGAAAACTTACAAAAAAATAGAGTCCAAAAAATAATGTCATAGGACCTTTTGTTATCTTCGCTGGACGCAAATCAAACAAGAGGGGTGTGAGGAAGTTAGATAGAAGGCCGGCCCCACTTCCCTAGCCTCACACGAGGTGACCACGTGCGGTTCCCAGATAAGCATGAGGTTTATTGACACTTTTGACACTTTCAATGGACGTCCGTCCCTTGGAGGCTGTCACTCATAACTCATTGGAAGCGCCCAATCTAGTATTGATGGTCTAGCATTCTCAATAGACGTCGCGTCCCTTGAGTAGAGGTGCCACTATACTTGTCGTGAGATTGGGATTTGCCATTCCTAGGTTTCTCTCCCGAGATTCCCTGGCCGTTTACGGTCGCGAGTACGAATACTCGAAGTCTGAGAGACTTGATTTGTTGAAGATAAAAAGATAATAATAATTCTGCAAAATATTAACCAACAGTGGTGGATATGAAGCACATACCGTTTGGGTGAAAACATGTTAGCCATATGTGTTTCGCATTCTTGAACGTGGAAGAAATATCAAATGGTGTAGAAAATTGTTTATTTGGATAGATGTACCACTAAAAATATAAGCGAGACCGAACCGAGGAGGCCGCTGGGCGACGAAAAGCCACGCAAGTCAACGTCACGTTCACCCTGAAACATGAACTTTTGACGGCCAGTAGCGTTCAATTCGGATCAAAATATTGTTGCCCATTTCGCCTTGCTGGCCTATCTTTTTGCAAAAAAGTGGGGCGTCTTGCCTGACTGCTCGTGCCAGTTTTGTTGACAGACTACCGCTTTAGGCGAATGTGGGGCTGCTACCTCCTCCGTCAATTTTGCCCAACAGCGGGGCTGCAATCTCTCCATTCAATTCGTCAAAGTTGCGACATAGCTTCAGGACATTCAATTTGCAACTACATTTACAACTGCAATCGCTGTTACAGTCCCAACTACGATCGTCATGGCCCCTTCCCAAGATATCCCATGGGAGGATCAGAATAATCACTCTCTGAGTATGGAATGCCGCAGACGTAACATCAAGCTACCACCTGGACCTATCCTCAAGCATGAACTCGTCCGACACATCGCCGATCATGAGTGGCTGTACAAGAAAGGGACATCTGAATTCGCCTCGTTCACGCAGTACAACGATCCTAAAGGTACTTTGGCCAAGAACTGGATCGTAGACCGAGTGACTCTTCAAACCAGAGTATCAACAGCAACCTCGAAATCGATGATTGAATATCAGCGAGGACTAGAGGAACATTATCGGAAGCTCCGCGAGAACGCAGAGTCGGTGTTGGCTACTGATATGAGCAATCTGAGTATGGAGGAGACCGAATGGCTCGCTTTCACTGATGATCGAGTCCAAGACGCCGAACTCTGGGGTGAGGACGAACACGGTGATCAACTCGAACCCAATGTTTCCGGGGAGTCAGAGCCAGTTGAGAACTCTATTCATGGTGATGAGCCTGATGTCTCCGGTGATAGTGGTGACATCGCGAGCCAGGAGCCACAGGTCGCTACACTGCAAGTCAGCGATGGGCATAGTACCACAGAGCTTCCAGTTGAAGATCAAGGTGTTGTAGATGCTCTTCCAGAGACTACGATTGCTGTTCAACCTTCCGACGATGAAGTCGAAGCTGTGACAGAAGGCAAAAAAAAGATGGGCGATTGGACCGATGAGATGTGGCTTCTTCACAAAAAAGAGGTAAGTCTCCGTCTAAGCTCCTGGTAAGACATCCATCTAACGCTCCAAAGGCTATGGAGGAGATTAGAATTGACGAGGCAAAGATTGAGGAGGCCAACTATACCGCATCCATCTCCATGAGCGAGCTTGTCATCGAATACCCGCACAGCTCTGGCTACGTCCCCACACCCCAACCAGGCCACTACGATGTCGAACCTTGCGGACCTATTCTCTCCGAAGGCGGAGCAATGTTCTTGGAGCTGAGATTCATCGACGAACGAGGAAGAATGTTTTCTGTTGCCGATCTCAAGAAGTATGTCAATCGTTTTATGACAAAGTATAAACACTTCACCTTCTCCGGTATGATGGCCGACCGAAAAGCCATCTTCGTTCTGTTCCCCAACTCCCAAGCAGGCCGCCGAAATATGCTCGATTGCACGAAGTTCGTTTCCAGATTTGTTTACCTGCATCACACCGACCCTAAGAAGCAGAGTTACTGCCTAGATATCGGAAACATTCTTGCGTCAATTGGATATTTGGGAGAGGATGATGACCAGTCTGATTTCGACGTTGCCGAGCAGTTCGCAGGCAAGAAGTTTTGCTACGTTAGTTGTGAGACAGGCGATTTGATTGAAGGACTGGACGCAGAGTCCGAGGAGGACTCCGAAGTCATGGAGAATATGCACGACATTGCGGTTCCCCTTGGCATGCAGATCTTGAAACCAGCTGTGAAGAGTATTGAGGAGGAGTGGAAGACTCGTAAGATCACAAGGTCAAATTCTCCTATGGCTCCCAAGTCTCCGAGAGTTATTAAGGCTATGAGGATCTCGAAGACTCTAAAAGGATCGATGACCGGCATCAATGAGGTCAGCGAGGAGCCCGTACCAGTCCTCCGAGAAGAGTCTAGCGAAAGCGAAGAGGAGTAAGGGTTTCCATGTCATACAAACCATCTGCTACATTACTAGTTGGATTCAACAAGCGTTAGGTCCTTGGATGTTGTCGGGTCAGAAATTTTTCTACTTGATACCCAACATGTACTGGAGTGTTGGAGTTTTGTCTTTTTGTCACTACCCCTTTTTATGGATACTAGACGCATAACGATCATCAAATCAAACTTGACAGGATAACACTGAGCAATCAATGTCATTAAGCTCTCCTAAAACTTTGGGATCTTCCTTTAATCATGTCCTGTCGTATTTTCGTGACTTTGATTAGCTTTTCAAGTAAACTGGGGAGATCAACCGGTGACTTTGAAAATAATGTATCTGGCTACACTGGAGAAACATCCGCCTAGCCTCATTTTCGTGGATAAACGATTTCTGTATCCTTCCAAATAATTTATTGGAAGTCTGTACATCTCTCCATGCCTAAGTACATACTAACCATCGAGTCCTACTTTCTGCGAGAGAGGCATAGTATGTCACTCCGAAAGATATGCCATGGCCTGCATCAATCAATGAGAAGAATAGCAGTAGCTGCTGCTATTGAGGTCGTAGGTCAGGAAAGGAGCAGAGATCTGATCCATGAACCCGATTCAGCTACTCCCGAACACCAGTCCCAGCAATTACATAAACAGCAAGAAAAAGGTCAGAACAATGAATAAAACAACCCCCATATCTCTCGCTATGCCATTACCATTATACCCAACCTAGCCCATCCCACACCAAACACAGCAAACTGCCAAACCCCAAGCTAAAATCCTCTTAAATTAAGTATACGCATCTCTCAAATCATTTCATCATGCTGCCATGTCCCTAGCAAAACTCTCACTTCCTCCTCCAAACGCCTTCCCGTCCGAGCTCTCCGAATTATGACCACCGGTGCCAGCGTTTTGTGCCAGCAATCCGCTCTGTGCCAGAGAATCCCAATCATGGATCCGTTTCACAAGAGTAGGATCATGCTCATCGCCAATGAACGTCCAGCTCTCTTCTGGATCTTCAGCAGATTCATCTGTGGCCTTACCGTCTCGGCGCTTGATTAGCGATTTGGCGTACTCGAGATCGCGGTAGATCGATTGGATGGCCATGTCAACGCCATTTTCCTGCGTGATCGTTAGCATTTATCGATTCCTGTGGTGGGAATGAAAGGGAATTACCGATCTGATTGTCTCACCGAGTACTTTGGCTTTGACGATCATTCTCTGGCTGTTGCAAGCCTCCCACATGGCGCGAGAGAAAGTGCTGACGTTTAGCTTCTTCAAGCAGATGCCGACCCCTAGGTCTTGAACGCGAGAACCGAAGAAGTATTGGTCTCCAAAGAAAGGCTTGATGACAGTTGGAAGGCCAGCTCTGAGACTGGCACCAGTTGTTCCAGATCCACCGTGATGAGCTGCGGCATCGATTTGCTTGAATAGCCAGTCGTGAGGTGCAGATTTGATCAATAGTATCTCCGCAGGTAAAGGCTCTTCGACGATTGTAGTATCCTTTTTGTCTAGTCGATCTGACCATCCCTTCGACAGGATACATCTGACGTCAGCTTTAAGCACAGACTGAACAATGGTCTGAGTCATGGCTGCCGAGTCCTGAACAACTATCGATCCAAAACCAACGTAGACGATCTTCTTTTTGTCTTCTCTAGCTTTCTTGATAAAGTCGCTCAATTCTTGTGGGGGTGTCCAATCGTCGCCGCCTTCATTGAGAAACCAGTAGCCAGTCACACGGATCCAGTCGCTGTAGTCCAACGGCGGGACAACTACCGATGGACTGAAGTTGTACAAGAATGGAACCTTGTTTGGCTGCATTCTCTCAAGACTCGTGGCTTGCAGGCCGAGCTCCTTCCGTCTCCACCTATTGACTTGTGAGGAAATGGCCTTCCAGAAGACGTTGTCGAACATGACGTAAGTGATATAGTTATATGCACCACCCATTTTGTGATCTGGAACCGCAAAAGCATGTGGATATGCTCGAGTTCTAGTCCATGGCATAGAAAAGCCCCGGAAGTAAGGAATGCCAAGTGCTTCGGCAATGTGAATGCCACCCATCGCACTAGGACTTTCGATGAGAAGATCTGAGTCCTGACAAGCAGCCCAGCCAGAAGAAAGCAATTCATCAATCCATCCACGGAAATGCGTAGATGCCTCCTTCAGGAAGGAGTATGTGAACATGCCATTCTCGACGCAGATCCGCATCAGCTCAGCAGGGTCTCCTTCTACAGGGCGGAATTCGATTCCATGACTTTCGATCCAGGTCTGAAACTCGCGATGAGTGGAAATCCTTGTTCGGTGCCCTTCGGCCATCAATCCCTTGCAAAGAGCAATGTACGGTTGGACATCGCCACGCGAACCAATGGTCAGACAAGTCACCCGAAGTGATTCCGTAGGTTTGAAGTTGAGAATGGATGCCCGTGGGTCATCGAACAATATTGGCGGACCGTCGGCTTTGGATTCTTCAGCCGTCTTCGGCATTTTGATCTCGTGTTCTGCGAAGCCATCCATCCGGGCTTGCTGGAGATTCTTATGCTCAGCACTAGCAGTTTGAGCACTCTCTTCCTCCTCTGCACTCAAGAGTCCGGACTCCTTAAGATATCGCATCGTCTCTAGATTTTGAAGTAGCGTGACTGCACAATCATCTCTAGTTTCTCCCTGAGAAAACTCAAAGAACAGTTCTTCGTGACCTCTGATGACAACCACCAATCCAGAATACCCGAACCGAAAACCTTTCTCTTTATCAACATTCTCGATGTCTTTTAGAGGTAATATGAGCTTGGTACGTGTACCAGGAAGGAGACTGCGGAAGCAGAAATATCTGTCGCTGATGTATATCTTGCCATACAAAGGCAATACGCGATGTAAGAAGCCAAAATATGACGCCTGTAATTTCTCCGTCGCTGGAAGTGCAAAGTGATCTCGAAAGCGGTCTCCGTATGCAGCAGTCTGATCTTCGTCATCGTCGTACATTTCATCGTCTGGGGCTAGGCCTTGCTGTTCGTCATAGTGTTTCTTGCCTCCCTTCCACATTCCCGACACCTTCTCGATATAGCCCATTGATTCGGTTGCTAGCAAAGTGCTCATCCGCTTCGAATTGCGGTTAAGATATCCCGCAAAGCCTGCTGCGCGCTGTAATGGATATGCGCCAGCTTTAACAAGACTTTGTAATGTGGGAGCGGCTGTAGATGGCTCAACCTGACCAAGATTCGATCCGTCCACGGGCCCAGTCGCGACAGTGTGACGCGGCTTTGGTGGCTTCATGGTTCCGGTACTGGGTGTGACTTTCGAGGGCGACTCAGCTCGCGAGTCTTCATTGCTAGATTCCGCATCTTGTCGACGAGAGGCTGACGCGGATCGTTGAATTGTCGGCGACAAAAATACGTCAGACCCTCGCAGTATTTGACTGGCCGAAGCCTGCGTGTCATCGCTTGATGACGGTAATGCGTCAGACGACGCCGGGTCTTCTAGCGAATGAACAAAAGAATCCGAAGAACCTTGCTTCTCAGAGGCCCGTCGTTCAGGAAGCCGATGGGCACTTAGACTTCGTCTGTTTGTGCTAATACTCCGACGTCCTGTCGCACCATCCATTGTTAAGCGACTGAGGTCAACACTTCGTCTGCCAAAATTCTTCAGATCCGTGCTCCTCCGGAATGCATCAGAGCTTGCGCGACTGAGTTCAGTGCTGGCTCGAGGGCTCAGCGCACCGCCAATGGGCGATAGGGTGGCTCTGACGCTGTGTTCCAAGAGGGGTGTGGTGGTTCTGATCGGGGGCGGTACTGGTGGGTGAGGCTTCCTTTCTCTGGGTGCCTGGGAAGAGGTACGCTTCGAAGGACCAGCACTCCGCGACCTAGGACTCTGAGTACCATCAAGATGAGTCGGTGAGACTAAGACATCCTCGGGAATTCTCTGGGCAGTGGTGTCTTCTACCAAAATCCGGAGGACGTTCAGGGCCTCCTTGCCAAAGCTAAAGAAGGAGAAGAAATACTGCGCTTGATTTAGAAGCTGACTCCAAAAAGTGAAATCACAAACTGACCTCATCGATTGCATAAGTCTCGTCATTATCAATGACCCTAATCTTACAAGTATCCGCAAAGTCAATGATCTGACTGTCCTCAATGTCAATAATGTTCTCGATTGGCAGAGCGATCTTGACACTATCTCCCTCGTTGTGTGACCGGAAAATGATTTTTTGCAGCGACTTCACCCATTCTTTGGCGCTTGGTGCACTGTCGGCTTTGAAGTTGTATTTTCTTTGATGCGTTACCACAGTGAAATGTGTCGCGTCCTTTCCCTTCTCTTTTTCCACCACATTGGCGGATATGCTATAGCGAAGGTCAATGTTTCCGCTAGGGAAGTACAAATCGGAGGGGTCGGAGTAGTAGGCAAGAACGTCGTCTTTCAGTCGGAACCAGTATCGATTGTATTTCGGATTTCTGCGGCCGGATTTGGAGAGATACCCAGACTTGACAACCTCATTCTGCAGAATGTTAGAAAAATATTCATTAAGCATGAGGAGACAAGGTCTTACGGATTTCTTGGGCAAATAAGCATAAAAGCATATGTGCTTTGTCGTTATATACATGTATCCTTGGAGTAGGACGCTCTTGAGTAACCAGCAAGGGTATTCTACGACTGTTAGTGCAAGTCATTTTAGTTTCTAGGAAAGACTATGCTGGTTGCTTCGAGGTCCGCGGGTAGGATAGCGCATGAAAAGGGAAAAGGACATACCCTCTATCACATCTTCGGCGGTCTCGAACTCAAATATGTCCATAAGTTGCTTCGCCAAAGTGCTCGAGGTTTGCTCATCCGCCACTGCTCCCTCTATAACATGCCCAGCTCGCTTTAAGTCAAAACTCGGTCTTAGAGATAGCTCTGCTCTTGCTTCTAACATCCTGCTCATGACTGGAGCATCTCTTGAGGTTGTGGGAGCTGCCTGTGTACCAGGAGTAATAGCTTCGGAGGATGGAGCGGAGGACGGAAGCTCAGAGCTTGTTGGGGAGAGTTTCGATTTCGATCTTCCTAGGCCAGACAAAGATCGCAGTAGTTTGCTCTCTGAGAATTTCCGCCTGTGATTCTTTTCAAGTTTGGCGGGTGCCTTTCCTTTCCGCGCCTTATCGACCTGAAGCTCGGTGATGAGCGAAGCTGGCGGCTCTCCCGAATCCTCCTCTTCATCGCTGGATGGACCATCGAACCTGGCATTGAAGTCGACCTGGGATCCAGCTGCTGCTATCATACCAAAGACCGACTGGTTCATGTAGGCGTTCCGGCCACTGAGAGCAGTGCAGTCCTCGTCAGCGTCGTCGCCGTCTCGAAAGCGCTCCGGAATATCCATCGTGACCTGGCGTCCCTCCTTTCTCTTCTTCGTCAACTTGCGCGCCACACGCTTCTTTATATCCTCCTCCGGCGCCATCTTCAAATTCCGTCTAAGCCCAGGTGACAGCGCTCAACCTCGTCTGAGAGGTGTAGGTTAGGAAGTCACTCAGGAATCCTCGCCTTGCCCGGGGAAGGTTATGGGGGTCCTTATCGATAAGCTGCCGGCTGACGCTAGGTATCTCTATAGGTACTTTAGGAACCAAAATAGGTGGAAGCGGGTAGTGAGGTAGTGACTTAAGCAAGTGGAGAATCACATGCTTCTTTCTATAAGCTGTAAGGTAAATTAGAGGGAAAGGGGGGCATTGTTTACAGGACGAAAGAATGATTTGATGCAATTTTATGTGAGGTGAACTTGCGTGATGAGTGGCTGAAGTGGTCACGATATGGACTGGACTGATCAGGAGATGGAGCTGGGAGAAAGTCACATTGCACAGGGGGCACGCTGAGATTGGGACTAGTTGAGCAATACACGATTCAAGCGATGGACTGCTGGATATGAAGCTCCTGTCCTGCTTCCGCACCTAGGTATCCTCCAGGCCCCATGCAGCTGTCAGCCTGTCAAAGACGGCAGATTCATTGCTAAATGACTAAATGCTGCATGGCGTATCCGTCACATTGAGGCGCATTTTTGACTCAACGCACGGAGGTAGTACGATCAGCATGTGGGTCAGTGACTTTACTACAAGTGGCAGTGATCAGGTCTGTATGCAGGGCATACATTACTCAATTAGGTAGTGACCGATACGTCTACAAGTAGATGCTCTAGAATCGGACTACATTATAGTAAAGTCACCTATCCCCTGCTAATTGTACTAACAATACTTAACCGCTGGACCTCCGTATGAGGCGTCGGGTGTAAAATAAAGTTTAGAGATAAACGGCTCTGAGCTGAGCCTTGTTGGACTTCGAAAGCTGTCTATTATCAGCAATCTACCCAACCCAGGACGCCGAGTTGAAGCGGAATATTTTTTGCATTGATTGAAATTTCCGCCTGCCAACAGGGGCGTTTTTCAAATACCCAGAAAACGCCTTGTTGCTAAACCGATCAGTGCTCCTGTCATAAAATACCCGAGTCTGCTACACCCAATACCTATTTGTTCTACAAAGAATGTTAAAAGAATGCCAAGATTTTTCACATCCAAAGACAAAGCTTTCCACTGGCTGTGCCACCCGCAACCCAGTCTTTGGTTGGATGGAAGTGAGCAACTGCTGGGACTGCTGTGATGCCTTCGCCACTCAGCTGTGCCAACTGTTCCCCATCCGAGCTGTATACATCGATGAAGCGATTCATGTTTCCGATAGCAAACTTCTGGATTCCATCTTCAGGACGCTCTTGCCATTGTGGCTTTAGTATTGTTACCCAACGTCCTGTCTGATTGTTGTGCTTGATGACAGCAGAAGGCTGCATGGCTTCATCGTCGAGGTCTTGGCCCGGTTGGAAGGAACCTGCGTTACCGAAAGAGTGGATTTTGATAGTATCATCATATGAACTTGTTGCAACATGTCCCCCAGCAGACCAAGAAGCGTGAGATACTGACAACCGAGATGTATGCTCGCCCATGAGAGCTGGAACTCGTGATTCTCCTTTTCCCTTGATACTCCGTAAATCCCAAATCTTCAGCATTCGATCTAAGGAAGCCGTTGCTATCAGATGAGGATGCAATGGATGATTTGCAAATCCTCCAATCTTTTTGTCTGTCAGCTGCCATATTTCGGCATCGGCAGCCTTAGTACGCATATCATGTCTGGCCAAAGAACCTTCCAGGGTTGAAAAGTAAAGGATATTTTGGTCAGAGGCTGGCATTGATATGCAGGAAATTGGCAAGTCGTCGTTGACAGTTGATGGCGCAAAGACTTCAATAGCTACTCCTTTCTGAAGGTCAAATTTTCGGATCGATGAGTCGTACGAAGCCGAAAATATATGATTGCCATCGGCAGGGAAAACGAAAGAGGTGATTGTCCTCGAATGGACTTTCAGTGCAGTAATTGCTGGCTCTGGAGCGTCGACCTCTTCGTCATCATCATCATGTTCGGCCTTGATGTCTTCCCCATTTTGGGAGGCATCGAAGATACCCATATTACCCATCTTGTCTCCAGCAAAGATGAGAGGCTTGTCGCGTGAAGGGTGGAAACCTAGCGAATAGACTCGCTCTGGTGTGATTTTTATTTCTGTGACACCTGGTCAGTTCTGCTCGGGAAATACGGCAAGTAGCCAAGAATAACTTACGATTTGGTTCGAAGCCTTCATATAGTTCCAAACCACTCATCTTCTCTCTTAGTGCTTTCAAGCCTTCGTCCGTTGTCTCCTTGACATCATCTTCGGTAAAGGTCCTGACATTGGGTTGTGCACCCCGCATGATGCCCGACAAAAATCCATCATCTTTATTCCATTTCTTCCCATCTACCACAATGTCTCCGAAATTGAGATCCCCAGAAACCCGCAACTTCTTGGCCTTCGCCTGCTCCATGACGAACTCATATTCGACCTCGGCTTTCCGTTTCTGTGTCTCGCTGTCTGCCTCAATACCAGCTAGTCGAGAACTTGTTCGCGTAGGTCGCGGGTCTTCTCTCTTGACAGGTGCTGCTCTCTTCCGTGTGGCTGTTGGTTTCGGTTTGCTTACAGGTTTGGGCGCGATCTTTGCTGCTGCCGACGAGAGATCTTTGACTATTGCTTGATTAGTAGCAATATTTGCAAGCCGACTGCGCTCAAAAGCGCTCATTCCCTCTTTCTCCTTCTTTACAGGCGCCATATGTTCGGTTTACTAGAAAAGCTTATCAAAGTGTCTGTAGATGGTGTTTGGGAATCGGTTGAGTTGAGTAATGAAGTCATTTCAATTTACGCGTCTGCGGGCAACACGAAGACACGCGACTAAGAAGCCCCGGTAGTTCTTCGGGTTGTAGAGCCCTGTCGTTATTGTTGGATCCAGAATTATTACTTTATCAAGCTCAACTGAGCCACAGCATTTTGAGCAATCCAGTACAACAATAACAACAACAAATACAACTCGACGATAGATCGTACCGAACCACGGGCATCATACGGACTCTCTCTCAAAATGCCCAGGTAGCTTCCCTTCGAAACTAGAGAAACTATGCTTGGATCCAGAGCTGCCGTAGAGGCTGGCCCAACAGGTCTGACCAGCTTGTCGACGGCGATGCCATTTCTCTACCAGACGAAAACGCTATCGAAATGGAGTTCGAATAGGGCAGAACTAAGGCATCGGCCTCAACACTGCAACGTCATGCTTCGCCGGCAATATAGCAACCTTCGCATCACCAGAGTTCCGACAGGAGGTCTTCGGCACTTTCCGCCAACTACAGAATCAACGTATTCGTCAGAACGTGAAGCTCCAGCACAGACTACAACTTTCCCAGCAGCAAAGAAAGCAAACTCGCAGCTCTTCCCCACCAGCTGGTCACTGGAACCTGAACAATGGGGCCTGGATCCTGTCGAGAAGCCCCTAGATACAGAATCAGGCAATCACGAGGTAGATGATGGACTGGGGTTCGACGATGATCTAGGAGCTGATGAAGAATTCTCTGCGATGGACGTAACTCAGCCAGAAACCCCGCCGGAAGAAATCCAGGACTTGACGAGGAAACAAGGAGCGCGCAAATCGACGATAACGGACCAAGAAAGAACGGCGTTCCAAAAGATCTTCTCGGACATTTTCAGCAGGTCGAATCGTTCGAGCACAGTCTTGGATGAGACATATGATCTGGATAAGGATCCGTTCGAAATGGATACCGTACCTCGAGATCTGCAACAGGCAAAACAGAACCTCGGGAATATCTTGTCTGAAGCGATGCAGAGACGACCCAGAAGTCGCGAAGCTATGGAGGAAGCTCTTGAGCAATATCCAGTCCCCCTCCGTGCAGCTGCAGCGACGGCCATGGGATATATCGAAGATGGGCTGGAATCCGAGCAAAGTTTGCCGAAGAGGAAGCGAAGCGGAATGGTAGGAATGAAAGAATTGGAAGCTGCCAGCAAGCCAGAACGTTTGCGTGTTGAAAGGCTCATGAACGGAGCCACTTCTGATTTTGAGTTGCTGGACATTATGGAGAAAGAGGTCTTCTCTTTGATACCCAAGTTGGGGCTAGATGGTGACTCCAAGAATGAGGCAGTTCTCAAGCCAGTCACGCTTCCCAAGGCCAGGAAAAAGAGAGGTTGGAAAAAGGCAGAAATAGCACAGAAGGAAACAGACGCTGAGCCGATACACGAGCAGCAAGAGAATTCAGAAGTCACCGCTGGCGCCACCAGCGGGCCACCAGACCATGGCATTTCCCCTCTCGCTTTGTACGGTCCTCTATATCCTTCCTACTTATTACTGGGGCTCCGCCTTCTCGATCGCTCATTCGCCAAGCCATCGCCTTTATCTCTATCAATACTGCCAAGAATCAAGTCATTGGGACACATCTCTCAAATATTGGGAGGAAGCACTCAACTGTACAACGAGCTCCTTCGCGTCTACAGGTATCGATATGACAACTTCCGGGGCATGATTGAGCTCCTCAAGGAGATGGAGTATGCTGCGGTAGAGTTCGATGCGGAGACACTCACGATTATCAAGGACCTCAGGGATCTCCAATTGTCAGTTCTTCGAGGCCAGAAGGGCACGAGTTTGAAAGCCCTATGGTCGATGCCTGACTACGTCCCGAACGGATTCGGCAATTGGAAGGAGAAGATTACGAAGTCCATTATCGCGAGGGAGCATAAGGCTAAAGACCATCTTCAATTTCCCCAAGCAAGATCCAATGCAAGATAGGCGGCGGGCCACTGTAACATAAAACTTCTACTGTATCAATGAATCACACAGATTGCTGGCAAAACCTTTCAAATGACAGATCGACAGACTCGTTCAACGTTCTCGCAATCATCTTTCTTTTACACCATGCGGCTCGTCATGTCTCAATAGCACTCAAAGTGTCCAGATACCAATGCCAAGATATTCAAATGTGTATATGCTTCAATCCTGATGGAACCTCCATAACAACGCTAAATACATCAGGGTCAGTCTTGGGCCAATCGAATGCCAAGGCTCTTTAAAGAAGATGATCTTGAGACAAATTGAACCATGACAAAACTTCTAAGAACGAAGCTGAGTCTTGTATAGACGCACAAAGTCGCGAATTGCAGAAACATACTGGCTAGCGTGATCTTGACTGACTCGGAGGTGCAGAGGAGTGTAACCTCTGACGGCAACGTGAATATTCTTGGTGAGCATATGGTGGTAGTAGAGCGCATGCCATACCGCACTGTCGGGACCTGAAAATCGAACGTTCAACATGCTTCCGCGTCCGGTTATGAACATGGGCGGTAACTTGTCTAGAACCTTTGAACTGCCATTGACCTGTAATGCAGTGTCGTACTCAAGGCTATCAATCTCGACAATATCGACCGATCTATCGGTAATGTTTGAGGGGTATATCTCTTCTTCGATTAGAATCTGCTGAACCTTTTTCTTCAAGTCTTCACCCAACGTATTTAGGCGCTCGACTTCTGAGGCGTTATAAATATCGAGAGCGACTAAGCCAGCAGTCATGCTGAGCACATTATTGTTGAAGGTGCCAGGATGGGAAAGAGCGTCTTTGGAGGAGGGATCAAAGCGTTCCATAATATCTCTTCGTCCCCCAAAAGCACCGAATGTCATTCCACCAGCAACGTATTTCCCTAACGTAACGATGTCACCCTTTACACCCTGACTAGCGATATAGCCGCCTTCAACAAGTCTGGAAGACATGACTTCATCAACCACTAACAATGCACCTGATTCGTCGCAGATACCACGAATATACTTCAAGAATTCCTTCGTCGCTGGTCGACAGCCACCGGATCCTTGGATTGGCTCCACTAAGACTGCTGCGAGACTATTCTGTCCTCCAATCTTCTCAAGAACTGCACGAGTTTCGGGAATATTATTGTATGGTGCGTGTACAAAATCGTGAGGTAGATTCATGGTATACGTAGGCGCTGTTGATCCTTTCATAAGAGCCATCGGAAAGACGAGTGTACTGCCATGATAAGCACCACTGAAAACCAGAATCTTTCGCCGCTGTGTGATTGCCACGGCTGCTGCAAGTGCAATTGTGTTTGCCTCGGTTCCGGAGTTCGTGAAGCGGACAAGTTCGATTCCTGACGGTCCAAAACGCTCGACAATCTTAGCAGCGAATTCCTTTTCCACCAGAGAGTTACCACCGAAATTCCAGCCTCCAGACAGGGCTTTCGTGATGGCATCGGATATACGCGCTTCGGAATGACCGAAAATGCCTGCACTGAATTCTCCTACAAGATCTAAGTACTCTTCGCCGTCGATAGAAGTGAGCGTTGCATCATTTCCTTTGGCCCAAGTCATAGGGAAAGGATGAACATGCAAGACCGTCCTAGTGTTTCCACCAGGAAGACTTGTGTGAGCATCGATGTGTGCCTTGAGAGATTCTGGATTTCGAGCTTTATAGGCGGAGATTGCATGTTCTAGCGCTTTATGTGTATAAGTTGTGTCCGCCATTCTCACGGAGAGTAAAGTTAAGACTTGGTAGAAAGTTGTGAGGTCTCAAAACGAATCAGAACTATAGATAATTAAAGAAGTGATGATATGATGATATCCTGGTGTAGAGAACTTGAGAAGTGTGTCAACTAAAGCAACGTGATTTCATTGATGCAGTATATATACAGTCTTGACGCTATCGCCTCCTACCTCCATGTAATGCCGGGCCTGAATGCTATCTGCTGAATTATTGTCTGTCTCGTTCAGTGTTGCTGCACCGAAAATTCGGAAGATTGTAGAGCATTAACCCACTTCCGGATTTCGGGTCTCGGGTCTCGGGTCTGTATGATAGTCTCCTGGAGATTTCGGACGCCCACGTCGGTAATTGCTCAGAAGACACACACATTGGCTCGGCTTGGTCATGCTCTTGATAGTCAATGGCAGATGATTGCGCAAGTTGTGCTATCAGAGTACGGAAGTACGTGGGCAAAGTATTTTTTGTGGGTGTCGATCGTTGTTTCTTTATGCTGGACCGTAAGATCGGTTTCGGTCTGCACACAAGGACACTACACCTGCCACTGTCACAAACCAAACAGTCATAGTGCCAAGGGAAGCCTCCGGTG
The DNA here is from genome assembly GCA_014282315.1 of Neospermospora avenae. Taxonomy (NCBI): domain Eukaryota; kingdom Fungi; phylum Ascomycota; class Leotiomycetes; order Helotiales; family Ploettnerulaceae; genus Neospermospora; species Neospermospora avenae. The sequence goes on along the minus strand of JACBAH010007765.1, from coordinate 38,967 downwards.
TGCGTATGGATATCTGATTAATTCAAACGTTGTCAGAATCGACTACTATTTGAAAAGGGGCAAACAGATAGGTATCCCTTACTCTGGCAGGTTTTATTCTCACCCAAAGCAATGGAATATAAGAGGGAACAGTTGCCAGACTTTCAGATGGGGGAAACTTGATTTCTAAATGTTCAGCAGACCGATCGTCCACGACGACCACTCGATTATCGTTAGCATTTCCCATTGTCAAATTTGGGAGACGAGAAACACGCAGGATTCAACTCTTTCAATATTCTGTGGATTCTGCACTCTTCTTCATTCTCTCAAAATGCTGCAGCTCTATTTAAAAATAATCTATCACATCATAACCCTCTCTGTTCGAATCTTGCGGGCCGTCAACCTTTACCCAGCACATGATAATTGTAGCTTTCAAGTTCCTGTAAGCTTGCACTTCCCAAGCGGCAGCACGCTCGAACCTTGTAGTAAGAATAAAGAACGTGCGCATACATTTGCCATAGAACAAACAGCCTTGGTTTATAGAAGCTCGAGATTCAATATAGTGGGTTCAGTATGAAAACTTTCGGTCTCAATTTTCAAGTGCTTCCAACGCGGACTGGGATTGTGTCGTTCACCAGCAAGGTAGCCAATATCAGGTGCAAGGATTTACACCAATAGATCTTGCGCTAAAGCGTGATGGGAACAGTTTGTACGGTAAGTAATAGATCGTAGGGGATTAATGCAGGCTTTCTGTAGTTCTGCGGAGTATGTCATTTCACTGCATTGTACCTGGATTGAAAGCTTAGATTCTACTGCTCAGTGACTCTAAGATATATTCGATACGAATCTGGTGATTATCAAGACAGTTTCTTGAAAATGGGGAGGAAATGATAGTTGGCGTATGTAAAATCACAAAATATGTCACCACCGAGAATCTGATTTCACCTCAACGGAGCAAAATAGATTACCCACAATCCAAGAGCATCATGAAGACCCATAGGTACAAATATAGTTGACGTGATAAGTGGAGATAATTTTGTTATGCGCTGTCTACTACCACAGCAGCCTTCTGCGGGCTGACACGAGTGACCAACTAAGAAGGAGAGCATCAAAGTCGACTCAGAAAGGTATCTGTGAACAAGAGCTTTCATAGCGCGACAGATGTGCGAACGGATGCCGAGATAAGAGGCAATGGTTTACTTCCACTGCGCTAAGCACTGAGGGAGAAGGTAACACAGTGCAAGAAGTAAATCTGCGACTCTTTCCCGACAAAGTATATGACGAGCAGCCCTGCCAATAGTCGTAAAGAATAATCACGAGGCGACATATGAATATTCGACTCACGTTGATGTAGAATGCGTGCTGCGTGACGAAAAGAAAATTTTCTGTTATACAAATCTCGATTCTCATCGGGCGATTCCTAGGACTGAAAATCGCTGTTGTCGCTCAAAGGCAGCCTAAACGAATTACTTTGAATGTTCAAAGATGTATTACTGCCACTTGATAACTTCATTGTCAGATAGTCCGAATATAACAATTCCTGATAAATCACCAAGCACCGTTAAATTGAAGATTTGAAATCAAATGGCAGAAGTGCAGTTACTCTACAACCCTTATGGTAAGCTGGTAACTACGCTCACGGCGCAACTATCAAAGAGCTTTCGGTGTGTTAACCGACTTGGCCATAGAACCTCTTACTCGGACTCAATCCAGGAGAATGAGCTAGAAGAGAGCGTTTGTGATACAAGAGCTGTGCTTCATTCTAACTTTATAGAAGGTTTGATGGTTGTTAGGGACGTCTATCTAGAGGAGCGGAAATGTAAGTCAAGGGTCCGAATCAGATAGCCTCCCATAAACTCAACATAGGAACTTGGACACTTCATCGCTATCCCGTAAATGTTCTCGAAGAAGAAAGTGCTAAAAGCTCCTGAGGTAGTTTTGTAGTTATTGAGTTCAATGTTTCACTGATTACAAACTCGTTCACCCCAGCAGATCAGATAGACTGGGAAGCACAGCCAGAAGGTCCAGTAGCAAGCACTCAATCGTTGACTTGTTGATGACTTCACACACAATCAGGAAAAGGAATAGGCATCAACACACTATCCAATTCTGACGAGTGATAAGCACGCAAGCCTCTGCTTAGCTTCAAGATCCCATGAGCTTCCTAAAGACCGAGTAGCATACTGACTAGCAATCAGATCTGCCCTTCTGACCTTTTTCCGTCTTTCTCTTTCAGATGGAAGTGTTACCACGATCTCGTCTGACTGTATCTGACCAGTGCATTTCGATTGAGGCTCGAAGGGTCAACTCTGGCGCAGCAGCTTCCAGGAGCTCAAATATCCGACTCTCTTATACGAAGCTAAAGGCGGTAAAGTGATACCTAGCGTAATGTGAGACAAGTACGTTAAACTCGAGCAGGTGTTGAATAGATCGAGTTCCCAGTGCCATCCGACGGACTTCTATGTATTCGACTACCTGGCACATAGCCTTCGCGAAGATAAATTTTTTTGAAAGAAGATTTTTTGCCATCACGAAGACGAACAGGCTTCGTTGTCAACACGGGAATCGATTCCCATGAAAGCGAACGCTCGGAATGATTGAAGGTGACGAGACATGGCAAGCAAACAAAATGAACAAGCAGAGACGAGACTACCTAGCCAGGACCAATTTCCCCATCAGGACCTATCAATTCAAATGACTCGAACAGGCAATCTTCTCGGCTTCTCAGCTTGCTTCCATTGGGGAGTAAACATGTCATGAGGAAAAGCTTCGCAATCAAACATTCTGATCAACCGATGACCTTTTCAGCCAACGACACGGCAGAATATCACAAGTTCGATATTGAGGGATATCAGCCTGAAATGGATGGCGCTACCCCTCCTTATCGACATCCAAGGTGAGAGCATCATGGGATTGGCCCTTTTCAAGCCACCGCTCCTGCGACGAAGCCACGAAATGAGTGACGATAAACGAAATAAAAGGAAGCATCTGAACTTACACAAGAAGTTCGAGCATCATTAAATTTACTTGATGCAACGAATAGAAGTACGCTGCACCCACCTAGCTTCCACGCCTCGTGCTGCAAACGTGCCGAATCGGAGATCTAGATTTAGCCATGGCGAACCATCTCCAGTGATCCCAGGCGCTTGGGACCGCCGCATCGTCATGAAACATGCCATCTCAGCCTCTGAGGAAGATAGGCTCGCTGGGGGGTTTGAATCTGATACGATGCCAGTCTAACCCTCTATCGTGGCTTGACCTCGCCGAACTGGCCTGTAGAGGGTGCGTCCGGATAGGCGCACAGCATGGTGATATCCGAAGATGGAAGCCTGGAACTCACATACAGATATGCAAACGGATGGACGCGCTTTGCGATCCCAGAGACCGGTGGGCTGGGTTTGTAGGTCGCATGATTCGGTACGGTGAGAAATTGGTAGATTAAGTAAAGAAAAGTTCCAGAAGGTGTTTGCGCGTTCGTTGGTTGGAAGGTGAGGCTGAGAGTCAGCAGTGCTGCCTGGGTATATCTCCTGACTCGGTGTGCGAGAAGATGTAGCCAATAATCGTTTCGATATTGATGCAAACGCTGTGATACGCTGTTGTAAGATTGACCTCGTAAATTTACGCCAGCCTTACGTCGAAGCTGAAGTAGTCTGGAGCTCCGGCCTCGGTTAAAGGAGGATAAGGTACCTTATGCTTTGTTATTGCGGGAACCTCGCTTGCTCTGCTCATGGCTGTGAACGAAAACACTGATAACGAAAATGGAGTTGAATACTCAGGAACCGCTCTCCCTTTCTATCAGTCCCCCAAATCACATGGTAGTCAGCGGAATGCATCGCATCTTCCCAGCAAGGTAAAGATCATCATCGGCACGTCAGCAGCTTCGACAAAAGTTTCCCCATAAGAGCCTTTGAGTGTGTCGCCCCTCGACGATCGCGCAGATCAGCTTCCACAGCCCTTCCAGAAGGCGTCAGTAAGATCCCGGCCTGGGTGCAGCAAGCAGCAGAGTGGCACGGTCCACGCCTTTTCTCCTTTCCTTCTTTCGTCTCGTCTTTCACAAGTAATTTTGCGCGGAGCAAGACCCGATTCTTATTCGTGTGTCCCATTTCCCGGGTGGTAGACGAATTGGGATCAGCACATTGCGATGATTCAGGCTGGTGAGTCCGTGGTGGGCTGGGCTGTGTTGAAACCTGACGAGTTGTCTTTGAATTCGCTACACATATTCCGAGGTCGACCCCTGGCCGTCGTCTGATTTCCACATGGCAGTGCACAGAGATACCACGTAGCCTGAATCTAGCGCAAGTTTATGGCTTGTAAAAGAAGACTCGGACAGGATAGGATGAGAGTTGGGCTTTGCAGAAGCTCGGAAATAAATACTGTGAAGCGCCCAGAGGCATATTCCCGAGCGAGGCTCACGTCTGGAGTCTGGTCTTAGTTGGCGGATAAACTAAAGAAGAGCTGGGTAAGGTCCGGTTGAAAGGAGGGTTTGACAGGTTTGTTGTTACTTAAGGTAATAAGTATAGATTGGACTTCCAGGTCCAGGTTCGCGCCAAACGCCAGCGTGTGTTCATAGCGGCTGGGTGGCCCCTCCTCGAGCCCTCCTCTGAAAGCTCAAGGTTCACGCGCTGCAGCATTCTGCCGTGTTTCCACAGCGAGCACATGTAGCGAGCGCAAAGGTTGTTCTTCGGGATTGTGGTGGTAATTTGATTACGGAGGTGCATGAGATCGTCATGGCAGTTCGCGATGATCCCTGGCAGTTGAAAGTTTCGAGTTTTGAATTTGGTTCGCTCCTACTGTACTGTACTGTACTGTAACTTAAGATGAGCTGGTTCTCGGATTCCAACATTTCCCAGAACCAGAGCTTCGGGGCCTAGCAAGCAATACCGCCCGGCGTAAGGCTACGGAGTCGATGTGGCCCAGGCCCAGGCTCCTAGCACTGCCAGCGCAGGAGACATGTCCGATGCCTTCGCGGAGTGGATGAAGACCTAGGTACCTACCTTACTTTACTAAGTAGACGGTATCGTGGTAGGTACCAAGACACAAGCGAATCAAAGGGGCAGAGGGCAGAGGACTTCACAACACGGCCACCTCGCACTGTTTCTTTCATTTGGGATTCAAATTAGAGAGAAGCAGGTGTTTGTCGTATTGTGATCGATCAGTGGCTTTCGAATCAAGTTCTTTATTTCCACTTCAAGTGAAGCACAGAGCGAAGGCCAGAGAGAAGCCCGGCCTGCAGTTCTGTGTTCCTCCAGCCTCCAGCCTCCAGCCTCCAGCCAATTGCAAACAGACAGACAGGCAGGCAGGCATGCTTCCAAGTACAGTACTGTACCATCCGCCCATTCTGCTGGAAATGCAGGGCAGAGCAGGGCAGGGCAGGGCAGGCCAGGGTAATGCTCCGTGAAGCTATGACCGCTATCAGCCTCTACTCCTGTGTCCATCCATCATCCATCATTCATCATCCACCATCCACCCATTCATCATCCACCATCCACCCATCCATCCATCCTGCCACCCATCCCTCCATCCTTGCCTCCATCCCATCCATCTATTGCCGATCCCTGCGCTCGCTGTCTTCTCCCTACCCCGTCCGTCCGTCAGTGGTGGAACGCTCGAACTCTGAAGCGCACGACCTATGGGAGCAGCCTATTCGAGCCACAGACACTGGTAGATTGCATCTGGCCCCCGGAGCCCTCACTCTTCCAGGCTAGAGGGCCTGCCCAGGATCTTCTAGCGGGCCCATCATGACCCTGCCGTCAGTCTGGGTCTCGCTACCATTGGGGAGTTGGCCACCCATCTTGATCCTGACCCTGGCTCGTCGAGCCTGTGGATGCATGCTCTCTCTCTCTCTCTCTGTCTCTCTTCTGCCATACTTCTCCTCTTTCGCCTTCGCTCAAAGCAACTTCTCTTCTCTTGAGACTTGATCACGATTTGGCAAACGGAAACAAGATTTCACATGACCCGTACGTGCCCATTAATTACGTCGACGCCATATCTGAGCGCCAGACACGAGGGAACAAGGAACTCTAAATAAAATTTGGGGATATTCACGCTACACTGGACCGTCATCCACTACAGGACTCTTCAGCTCTGGATTCAGCCACGGCGTTTTGTGCACACTTGCGAATGCGCGCATAATAGCTTCGATTCCCCGATCCGATCCAGCTGTCACCTGGATGTTTCTGGACCTCTGATTGCATATCAGGAACTACATTCGCTACCTACACGATGTTTGAACACTTTACCTTTGGTGCCCAGGCGCAGACGAGTTATCAGGAACCAGAAGATGCCATAGCCTCTCCAACAGATTGCTCCTTCCCTTTCGCATCACAGCCTCCGACATCCTACTTCTCTACGGGACCTAGAGCACCTGTGAGCGAGATCATGGACGCGTTCTCCCAGCAGACATTACATCCTGACGAAGCATCCCATCCTTCGATTTGGAACGACTCGATACCCACTCCAGAGTTCTCTAGCAATCTATCGGTCGATGATGAATTCACACACGAAGAGATGAGGGACTTGCCTAGCACTCGCAGACCTATATCCATCCCGTCAACTTTAACCACCTCGACGTCTTCCTCACATCCTCGATCAAGCACCAACTTCAATACGGTATCCTGCCGTCGTCTTCAACGCCAGCTAAATACACAACTCCAATCCTGCCACTCACACCAGAAAGATATCTCTACACTCGTAGAGGATATGCTGACCACCAACTCGCAATGCCGTCTACACAGAACAACATCTCGGCCACATCTCACCAGTCCACCACCACCCAGCGCGCTCATCCCGTCCAGCAAAGCCGAGCTAGAAGCCGAGTTGGCAATCGAGGTACAAACAATCCTGAGTATTGACTCTGAGGAGAGGGCAATAAGTCCCGACGAGGATGAAGGATTCGCCGATATGGACGACCCATATGGACTGCTGACATTCGAGGAAGAGATGTCGCTGAGAAGGGCGAGTGCACCAACTGGGATCAGGAAATATAATGTTGTGAAGTGGCGGAAGAGTGCTGAGTGTATGGGGACTGGCCGTGGATCTTCACAGCCGGCGAGGATGAAGGTTAGGAGTATGCCAAGGATGAGGAAGAGGAAGGTGGAGACTGTCGTGGAATGAACGAGTGGTGGTTGTAATGTGTTCCGTGGCTGGTGATCAGGTGGCAGGCGTTCCTGCCGCCAGTGCTGGATATCGCTACGGCGATACAGCAAAGCTTCTTGAAGAGTTTGCTTTAGCACGGTTTTATGGCGTACCGGGCTTAGATTTAGGGCAACAACTACCCCGTTGAGAGCAATATATCACCGCTCCGGGGACGGAAAGGGAAACAAAGAAGGAAGGCTACACGGCCGGGACTAGAGAGCGAGGTCGGATACCTGTCATCAGATCTCGACATGGCTTTGAATCTTCATAGGCATCTGATCATCTGTACATAGATCTTTGGTGAACTAGCACCAGCACATACATCTTTTATCGGCGGTGATCACCTGACAAGTGTAGCATAATAGCTTCATGGTTGTCAGATGACACCGCAGATACATATAGAGCGAATACACAACTCATATTCACACACAAGCACATCTTTCGCACATAGCCGTATGTTTCTGAGCCTCTTGTCTACCGAGACTCAACGCTCACATCATCACTTTGACTTCGTATTCTGTGACTATGCGTGCCAACCCTTGCATCCAAATATAAAAGCTTCCCGCTCCCCTTCCCATGTCGTGCCTGTCCCAGACACGGCGAAAATCAATGACCGTACAGTACGATGCCCTGTTTTCCCTCCCAACGTCCTTCTGTGCAGAGACACAGAGCAAGAAATTGCAGTTAATTGCTCTACAATGCACCCGTTCCTCAAAACGTTATGGTATTGTTTCGAGGCCTGGCTATCTTCATGAACCGATGAAGCGAAGAATAAAGAGATAAGAATTGAGAATAGAGTCATACATTCGTGGTTTCTCGATCGTGTCTTCTATGATTATATGCTAAATCCGTCCAGTTCTTGCAGTTGTTCATCCTCGCGTGATATTTCGTGATCTTTGGAAATCTTTGACGTGACTCGTAGAACTGTAGAACAGAATTTCTGCGGATGCGAAGGTTAGCTGCTTCTAAATCCTCACTTTACCAGTGATGATCGGCTTTTCTCGTTCTCGTCATAATAGATATAGGATATGAGTTCTAATACTATTTCGCGAAGCATCTAATGAGTTCTTACTCGGATTGTCATTTTGAGTCGCTGTGGGAGTTTCTCAGATATTGCATGGGCCATGGTGGGATGGAATTGACAATGTACAAACTTGCCAGCCCTGTCAGAATATGACAATGAGAAGAGTACTCGCAGGTATAAAAAGGTTAAAAAAAATTTAAGAGTCGAGCCTCGACAGTAAAGCCGGAGGACGGTGGACCTGAGACTTCCAAGGATATGCAGACTGCAGGCAAGCACGCCTACATACATGGAGCCCCAATACTCAATGCTCAATGCGCAATGCGCGGTGCCTATACACGCCTCTCTGTGGAACTATATTTATCTCTTCGTATCCCGTAAGCGGCGTCATTCTCGTGAGGACTTTTGGATGCCCATGGCCGGATTATGATGGCTAAGTTTCGATATTGATTTTCTCGAATTTGAGAAAATGAGACGATTGCCGTTCGGGCACGATGAGTCTCTAGACCATTGCTCCAATTCTCAAACCTTGATTCTTGTTCCTGGCGCTACGACGAAGCTCGTTCTTAGTTCTCGGAAAAAAGAAATCGAAGATTCGAGATAGGTATGAAGTGGTACATTGGGAACGCATACCAGAAGTACAGGATGAAGTATGAAGCTGTAGAAACCGAATGACTGGGGAAAATGTCATGTTGTGCTGCATGGTTCGTGACTGTTTGAAGATATTATACCTTGTAGCATAGGTTTTGAATCTTGGATTCTTGACTTCCTGCTCTGAGAAATCTACACTACGACAAGCAGTCTGTTCCCGTTGGCTTTTCTTATCTTGATCAGGAATGAGATTTATTGAGCGCCAAATGTAGCACTCACGCCGACATGCAGCAAGCTACTCAGTCTAGCCACGGAGTGGCTCATGAAAATCAGGCAGAAGAATCGTTTAAAAGCACTCCTTGCTAATAGTTCTTCTTTTCTTTTCCTTTCAAAAATAGTAGGCTTCGTCGGCGGAGTATAAAGTGTTCTCAGATTAACTCGGCGCTCTGCTCTTTCTTCCGGAAATGTTCCGGGCCTTGTACGAAACTTCTGTGGACATGTGAGCCGTGGATCTGTCACTCGCTATAATAATGGGACGTAAGTGTGCTTTTCAAGATGTCGATCTCTGCGACTTTATGCTCGAGTTTAGCACCTCTTTCGTTCTTGACGAGTGTTTGAGATTGTCTCTCTTAAGAGACGAGAAGGTAAACAGTAATAAACATAAAAAGTAAAACGAAATTGAGGGTAAGATATCGAGATGATGGCTCATTCTCACATCCCATCGAGGAAACTCGATATCAAGAGATTGACGTAGTTAGTAGATCGCGGCTTGTGATAAAATGCCGAAGCTAAGACGTGTGCCGTGGTAGCAGTTATGCAATCCCGACTACTGGGGTGTGGAGGAGGCAGAATAAACACTACAGCGCCAGCCTATACACTGCATGGGGTTATAGCTGTAATTCTATGTACTATATAACTGGTGTTAATAAGAAATGGCCTTTTGACAATCATATAAGAGTCACGACCGTGAGCCTGCTCGAGGAGTGGATTTCAGCTACTGAGTCGCGAGTTGGACGATTGCAAAGACTGCTGAAGTACCGGTTAGATGAAAGGCTCAATTTCATGGATTCACTCATATTCTATTCTTTCTATCGTGGTCTGCTGCGCTGGAGATACTAGAGAGTTTATGGCTCTAGGGACGGCGGCAGAAGCCTTATAAATGCTCTTTTCCTGGGAGACAGTGGTGCGTAACACAACGTTGATAGTTCCACGACTGTAGTTTCAGGTATGCGAAGAATATCACAGAGCTTGCCAGTTCTCGCCACCCTCAAATTGCTGACACTTGTCAGTTAGCCTTTCACGACAGATGCTTCAAACGTGGCTCCGTCCAAGAGAACATAACATGTAATGTCGAAGCGACGATTGGAAGTAAATCGAAAGGGATATTTTTTGACAGCGGAAAGCTGCTTGACAGTGTGGTTAGACCTAAAGTCACGGTTGGCCTGATAGACGTCTGCAGCACAATTTCGTGACATGATAACTCTGCAATGTATATCAGTGAGAGTATGAACTTCTCACTCAATATTCACCTATGAATTACTGAGCTTATCTAGCATCAATTCCCTCAGCACATGATGATGAGCAATGAGTTTTGCCTTGCATAGCAGAGTAGGTTGGCCGTTGTGTCAATTTATACCTTTCCATGTGTCCCCTTCCCATGAATCAGTACATTTTGCAAAATGAGTTTCGATAGGGGACGAATCTTGATCAGCGACCGTAGTCTCGAGTCTAGTGAATCGAATCGACTAGGAATTAGTGTCCTTTGCTTCAAAGTATAGATTCACTACGACAGGCTAGCTACTCAAACACTGTTTAATGTATTTTCTGCATATTACAATCGACTAACAACAAGTATGTGCAGTCCTCGAAGGCAAGTTAGAAACAGCCGATTATGTTCTCGAAGGATAAGTCTGCAGGAATTGGCCTGCAAAACCACGCAGCAAGGCAGGAGCTTCACTTACTCAAAGCATGTCGTACAGCAATACAGTGATAGGAAGTGAGTATAGTCAATCGTGCTAAATTTGGAAAGCAAGGTTTTGGCCTCCCATTCACTCGTATGAATCAAGCTTCCTTAATCGACTACGGGGTACATTTGACTAACTCATTTAAGATAATAGGCAAGAAGTTTAATGCAATGACACACTTATTTAACGATGCCACGGATGACTTCTAGAAGTGCTGGGCTGGAGCATTGTTTGATTATTTGCTCTCGGCTAATCATAATCTGGTTTGAACGAAGAGATATTTTCTGATTAGCGATAGACTCTGTTAGTCACCTAGTATTTCTCATTGAATTTGCAGTCCAGCTTTACGATGCATGGTCTTCTTTTCATCGACAACGACGTCAGGCAAGACAGCGAGACTTTCGATTATGCATGCGATACTTGTCTATACAGGTCTATTCCAACAGAAGATGATCAATCTGATAGCGCTAATCAAGAGTCTCTTCGCTTTGCATTTAAGCAGCTCCAACATCCATCCCCTCCATCCCCCCCTTCGACCTCCAATCCTTCAGAATCTTCGCATAAGACAAATAACCCTGTCCCCACATCGCCACCCTCGCACCAGCTGCCTGCTGTTCCGGCGTCATTTTAGCACTCGCTCCTTCCCCGTTAAAATAGCTCGGTAAACATCCTCCCATCGTAGCCAACATATGGGCTTTGCTCGCACACTGATCGGCCCAGTAAATGCAACCTTCTTGAGTGGGTTGAATGACCGTCTTCTTACTACCACATTTACCATTCTGCGCACCATTTTGAGCCTCCTTGGTGCGTTTCTCAGCTTCTCGGATGGTGTAGGCGATATGCAAACTTTGTTCGTCCAAGCGCTGTGTTTGATTCACGCCTACGCCGGCTTGTGAAAAGCCCGGGAAGAACATGTTGGGGAAGTCTTTTGCGACGAGGCCGTGGAGAGTTAGTAATTGTGCGGCCTTGAAGCGATCTTCCATGTAAGCTCCATCGACACCTGTCACAGTGATGCCTGCTTTACCGGCGAGAGATTGGGTCAAAGGAGACCCGTAACCAGTGGACCAGATAATGATATCGACGGGGTAGGTGGTGCCATTGTGGATGATACCAGTGGAATCAAGTGCAGTGACGCCTTTTGGGGCTGTGTTGACCAGATGGACGTTCGGACGGTTGAAAGCTGGTAGGTATTCGTCGTGGAAGGTGGGCCGCTTGCACCAACCTGGATACCATGCTTGGAGAGCCTAATCGAGGCGTCAATCGCTATTTCACTACACACCTTTTAAAAGGACAGTATCATACCTCGGCAGTCTCCCGATCCTTGACGATATCCAGAACCCTCTGCCTCACTCTATCCGACCTTACCGCATCATCCTCATGCATACTCTTCACGTACTCTTCCACATCCTCCGGCTTCAAGATTTTCGAGCTACCCCACGCTCCTGAGATAGTAGGCATCTTTGAGAACATATCATCAACCAGATCCTCGTTCGGAAGATTATCCTTCCCTTCTGTAAACGCCTGGAAATTGTCTCCACGTGTAGCTTGCCATCCCTTCTTAGCGGCAATCTTCTTCTTGAATTCGTCGGGATCTGTATCACGGTTTCCACGCTCGTCAACTGCGGAGGGTGTGCGTTGGAAAACGTATAGCTCGCCAGCAAATTTTGCGATAGCAGGAACAGCTTGAATAGCTGTCGCTCCTGTACCGATGATTGCTACTTTCTTCCCTTCTAGACCGCTGAGTACGGGGTTCGAAGGAGAGCCGCCTGTGATTTCGTAGTTCCATTTTCCGGTATGCATCATCCTGCCTTGGAAGTCCGCGAGGCCGGGAATATCCGGGATTTTGGGTTCCGTAAAGCCGCCAGATGCGATGATAACATAATCTGCTGTAAATTTGAGGCGAGAATCAGCTTGGCCTTTTGGACGTGCAATAACTTCGCATTTCCAGACTTTGGACTGGGAGTCCCAGCTCACAGTATCGCCACTTGTTTGGAACATGGCCCGGGGGTGGAGTTTGAAGTGGTGAGCAACAAGATCGGAGTACTTTCTGATTTCTTCGCCGCTAGCATATTTGCGAATTGGCATGTAGCCTGTTTCTTCTAGAAGGGGGAGATAGAGATATGATTCAATATCGCACATCAGACCTGGGTATCTGATCATCGGTAAATATAGCTTCTAGTCATGGCACTGGGCATTTCGGTTTAATCTCACCTGTTATGCCACCAAGTACCACCAAACCCTCCAGCTCGGTCAATAATCAACAAATCCTCAGGACTGCTAGCACTCCCTTCGGACAGAGCTCGTGCAGCAGCACACAACCCACCAAATCCTGCTCCATAAATGGCAATCTTAACGTGTCCTCCATCCGGAACTGGGCGTTGGACAGGAGTACCTGCCTCGACCCATGGATCTTCATGTGAGATATAATCCTTAGTCTTGGAACTGTCTAAGTATTGGCTGAGACCTTTCTCGTTCGGACGAGCTTCTCGTTCCTGTCTATATTTTTCTTGGAGGGTGATTGATGGCATGGTAAGAAATGTGATTGAATATGGAAGATTTGTGCAGATACATTTTAGAATGGAGACAAATCCGTACACATGGAGGGGTCTTAAGTATACATGTAGATGAGGGGGCTGCCGGCGTAGATGTCGCCAAGCTATACGCGTTAATTCCTAGCGTGCGGGGAACGCTGACCACCATCCCAGAGCGACTTGCTACGGAGAAACAATGAACGGGAAGCTGACCGAGGCTATGTAAATTCCGACTTGCCCTATGATAACCGATCTGTTATATCGACCATACACATCTGCCCTCTGAAGAACACCCTTGACTCGACCAAAAACAATCTAAAAATCCTAAATGTAATCCTATCCAGGCTATCCCGAATTTTAATCCTAGCCTCAACTATGACCTTATCTAATGTCCTAACTAGCGCAACTACTCATAGGCTCGTAGATATAAATTTGACCCCTAACCTGAGGGCATTCGCACAATTCTAGCACGCAAGGCTGAACTTGGCCTAAAGGGAGGGCCAAACGGACGTTAACGCCTCAAAAGTTGCCAGTTTGGGGTTGGTGGTCAAGTCGATATAGTGAAAGTCCAAGTTCCTGGCGTGCACCTCGTATTAGAGCAAGATGATATTAGCAGATTATCTATAGTAATCGCAAACTGGTCCTAAAGCGCCAGTCTTCGGAGGAATAATAAATGAGAAGCTAGTCGAGGCTATATAAATGAAGTTTCTGGTACGTATCCTATATTAAAGCGAGAAGAAATATATTAACTGATCATTTATGGTAATCATTAACTGACAGGCGAGCTTAATTTAGAATGAATATCCCTACTGGAAAGTAAATAGAGCAGGTGTAAGCGAGGAAGGACTTCGTCCTACCTGAGCACAAACATGACTCGAGCTCATGCACTCTTATCATTTCACAAAAATACCAGGAGACATCTGATACCACGGTAGAAAGCGAAAGTTTTACATCTGGAACAGCCAGAATGTCTTGCGCTTTCCATGATCCAGAGCTGTGTAATTGCGAGCGGCCTTCGAGTCTCGCCGAGCTCGTAGCTCGTAAAGCTTACGCCGCATTTCGCTACGAACCCGAAGTTACATCCATCTTACCTCGCAATCGCGTCCAGTCAGATCAATCCGAAGATCTTATGAATATATGAAGAACAAGCAGCCTTGATCCTGAAGGTGGGACTCTTAATACAAGGCTGGGAAATATTCGTATTGAGCGAAGCACACTTCTCAACAAAGCAAAGTCATCGGTTCTTCATATGACTTTGGACTTTTACATTATTAATATCACGTAATGTTATTTGTGACTGTGTTTCTAAGCCATAGGATCATTCCTAAGGTCATCTCTCAGATTCACAGAATCATTTGATGATTTGATGACATTATTCGGGCTACCATTTCGATCGAGACGGATTTGCCTATCGTCGCATGTCTTTGTCATTTCAGCGTCATCTTCAAATTCAGAGAAAGATGTTTTGCTCTTTTTCAAACCAGAGCATGATTGTTTTCTTTGGTCCCGTTACCTTGATTTCTGCAAGTGGATCATGATTCCTGGTGCTGGACCTGCTATTTCAAATGCCTCCCTTCTCGCGATGCTCACAATACAACGATTTTGGCCCGTGATGGTATTTTCCCATGAGGTCATCATGCTACACTGTTCACCTTTCTGTCTCAGCCTCTCCACTCTGCTTCCCATTTCTCCTATCCCACCAGTTGAAGACTCCCATTCGCTGTTGCCTTTCACCTTTTCCCAATTCATCCAGCCAATCTCAGACACCAACTCTAGGAACAACATCCTCCCTCCAAAAACGCTCATTCAACCTATAGCCAGCATAGATAACGCCCACGCCTCCAACCCAAAAGAGTGCCGAGGAAGCTATATCTCGTTTCGGTGCCGCGTCCGCTTTAGATTTCTGATCTGGTTCTACTGGAGATTTTGTATTCAGAGGATTGTGTTGCAGAGGAGCAGAAGAGGAGATTGATGATGGAGGCGGAGGAGGGGTGGCCTTGTAGAGGATGGACGAGGTGCTGAACCGACAGGTCTTCAATGCTTGTTGCTTGATCAAGCGCGCTGATGCGCGGGGTAGAAGGATGGTGTTCATGATGTAGATAATTCGGAAACAAATTCGAAGTCGTGCTTTCTTCGTGTATAAATTTTGAGTTCCGGTGATCTGGTGAGTAAAAAACACGTAGCGAATGAGTTTCGAGCCGACAATTTGTCGACTTCTCGATTCTCAGCATGAGCTCGAGCTCGTAGCTCCATCACGCCCATGACATCATAATCCGGGGTCGAGCAAGCGGCGGGGTACATGCTGACTAACCATTCACGATTTCTTGTTCAACTACTAATACATAAAAAAGCCTTCTTGGTTTTCTTTAGCACGGTATTGGCTCGTTTGTTACATCAAATGGATTTGAGATACGACATCAAATAAGAGTTGCACTCCCACTAATCCTTAGTTCTGACCTCTAAACTACCTACTACGTGAAAATTAATACATCAAACTAAGATAGGTAGGTATTCAAAGTAGCTACCTAGGCAGCTTATCTCTCCATGTCAGGAGCATGTGGCCGATCGAAGACAGACCAGCCATTCGCGATACGAGCAGCTTGCAGATTAAAGTCATAAAGTTGATTTGTAATTTCGAGTCTTTGATTGTCTATCTTACAATGTAACGACGATCTTACAAGACTTTAACTTACAAACGTCACGGAACTGATATGCGTACTCATTGAATTACTGTCAGCTTCGCTAGCATCGGCCAGTTTCTTCTGGCGTCAATGAGTTGTTCACCTCACCCACTCATGATCCCTACTAATAGAGTTTGTTACCTTTATTCACGAATGAGTAAAAGACGAGCCTGCTCAACCATTAAATTTTACCTTCCATCATAAGGTCTTGAACATTACTATCCTGTATGCTATTTCGCGAACTATTCCTTCGCTTGCTTGTTCGTCCATCTAACTCCTATCCAAATCGGCCTTCCTAAAGAACTCCAACGCTTTATGTGCTCTACTAGGCTTCAATGGATCCTCTCCTTGCTTAACCTCCGGCAACGGCGCAACTGGCCTTTCACCCTCCTTAACAGACCCCAAAAACCCACTCGCACTCTTACTTTTCTTCCCTCCCACAATTCCACTCCCAGTTCCACTACTAGAACTCGAACCCTTCTCCATCAACGCAACATTACTACCACTCCTCCTCTGATTCTGCGGCAAACTAGGCTGTCTAGTATCCTCTCCCTTCCCAAGTAACTTCTTTGGCAAACTAGGCACGCTCTTCCAACTCTTCTTAATCTCGTCATTCTCCTTGTCCTCCTTCTCCTGCTCAATTCTCTTCCTCACCTCCGGACTAATCTCCCCTCTCTCCTCCGCATCTTTCATTTGTCGCCGTGTGATCGACTCGATTGCGTCGGCAGTGAGTTCTTGCCTCATGAGACGCTCGATGACGTCTGTTTTGCGGGTACGTTTGTCGCCTTTGGAGATCAGGATGCCGGCTGTGATGTTGGCGGTGAGGGAGAAGCAGAGAATAACGGTGGTGAGTGCGAAGGGACGTTTGTCGTGGGGTATGCCCCATGTGCATGCGCCGAGACTGATCTGCAGGCAGGAGTGTAAATCTAGGAGAACGACGACTGTGACGAGGAGTTTCAGTGGGAAAGCGTAATGCGTTTCCGTCTCGTGAGGCTTGTAGAAAGTGTGCGATTTAGAGAATTTGCGCTCGTGATGGTCGAGTTTAGCTTGTTCTTCTTCGTCGAGGACGGAGTATTCGAAATTTGGATCATTGCTACGGTGTTTGATGACCATCTTCTCGGCGTATTTCTTGGGGATTCGAGGAGCGATTCTCTTGGCGAAGCTGTTGGGCATCTTACGAGCTAGCTGACTTTCAAGGTCGACTTGTGCATTGGCAACGTCTTCGACTCGCTGGTCTGGAAGATCGTTGTGGTCGGTTAGGTCGGGGAGACCGAGCTTCTGACGTCTTTTCCAGGAGATGCGGTGGTAATGTGCGATGTATATCATGTGATAGGTATCAACGGCTCTGAAAGGTGCAAGGCCGTCTCCAATGATTGCGAAAAGAGCTACTAGGACGAGATCGACAGCTTCAATTACGTCGTCTTTCTTTGAGCCTAACGATATCCAGCCGATCAGGAAGAATACCCAAGCGGCTCCAAACAGAGTAACTAAAGTAGCATATATAGTGATGAAAAGTCCCATAGCTATAAGGCAAGTCAGTATAACTAGGCAAAAATTTCAGGCTGAGGACCACTTACGCCTGCGGACATATTGCTTGAATCCCTTCATCGAGCGATTGAACTTCGCCCTCTTGGAATGAAGTTGATGCCGTACCATATCATCCATCTCAGCTCTATCTTCTTTCGACCATCCCTCCAACTTCTCATCATCTGGTAATACCGCATACGTGAAAGTATCCTGTGTAGATTTAGAACGACGCATCGGTATTCTCTTCAGCATAGCTTTGAGTCTGTCATATCTGCGTTCCTCCTCAGGACTTTTAGAAATCTTGTACGTTGCTCTCCGATTAACAAGTTTTCCCAGAGACGGAAGAAAGAGAGAATTTTGAACATTGGTGAGTGTTGATAGAGTTGCAACTTCAGGATCTGTAGATGATTAGTGCCTAGTCCCGTCATTGTGTTGAGAAAAGGTACGAACCCACAACATCCATCAAATCCACCCTATCCTGATCATAGTAGTCCTGTCGCGAAGGTTCCTCATGTGCATGCTTCGTATCATGATTTCCAAATATCCTACTCCGTGCGTCTGCAAGACGGCTCGAAAGTGTAGCTTCTTCGCCAGGTGCTCTAGGTAATGGTTTTTCTGTGGTATTTGGGGTCCTGGATTCGTGTCGAGGAAGTCCCGCGGAAGAGCCGCGTACAATTCGAACACTGGGCTTTTGGGACGAACTGAAAACTGATTTGACTTTCTGTGCTGCTGCTGTCATGGGATTGTCTGTTGCTTCAGGCGCTGAAGGCTGTGGAGGTTGAGATCCTGGTTGCGACATTGTGAATGGCTTGAGGAGCTTATTTATTGTTTGAGTTTGCCATGGATTGTCGATCTAAGATCCCAACTCGAAAGGGGTGATGTTCTAGATCAAAAGTCCAGGAGACAGGTGAGCCAATCAAAACAATTGACGGTAAACCAAGAGAGTCTAATTTCGTCGTCCGCGAAACTGACAGCATTAACGTCAAAAATAATTCGTTACCGTGAATCAGAGTTCAGATGGTTATGGTTAAGGTTGTACGATAGCACCATCGCAGAAATCCAAAGTCGAGTCGGGGTTCTAATCTGAGTTCCGTCGTACGAGGATGGTGACCCTGTTTTTCCCCATACCGTCTTTACCAGGATGTATGTCATATTGCATCCCAGCGTTGCGGCTGCGACTGCATCCAGCCATCCATTCCGCGATTGGCGATCATTCTTGCCAACTTTCCAACTTGGAGATCCTAGTCGCTAAAAGCAATGATAATGAAGCTCGGGCTACAATAGGGAAGGCTGGACTGATTGTAATTTCCACATGTGAGGGAGGATAGGAGATAGATATATATGAAGTGATCAAACAAGGAGAGAAGATAAAGTCTGGCAGATATCATTAATTAGAAAAGATTAATGAGGGACCAGGTTGGGGTCGCACAAACAAAGCTCGAAGAGAGCTTCAATTGCTGACATAATTCCCGTTCTGACAGCGCTCTAGTGCCCGATCCGCAGTTTTTCCGTACCGATGCCACAGATGAAGCCTTACAAGCAATTTGAAGCAACACCAAGAACATCAAAATATGCCGTCAATTTTTATAGTTGATTCAATCAGCGGCTAGAGCATGAAAGTTACTCTTGTACTCGCCTGACGTTTTCGAGGCGTTCCCCCAATACAAGTCTTCATGTTCTCTGCCTGCAATCCATTATAAGTCTAAGCATCCAGCAATCTTCCACCTATCACACAAAGCAGTATAAATTCCGTAATGTTGAGTAGTCAGGCCTCTGGATTATTTTTTCAGGCGACGGCTAAATGCACCATCACATATTAGACTGCTTGTAATTCTTGGGTTCCCTGGGTCTTGTATGATAGCAGGCAGGCTTGCCGGTCGCTTCACAATTGCGCAACCCATTTCGTGATTCATCTGTGTCGAAGGTAGCCATTCTTGATTTACCCTTGCCAAAAGAAGAGACGATTTAAGAAGGAGTAGAGGAATTCAGTGTGTCTTCACATGTCTTTCACTGAGGAAGGATCTGCTTGGTCGTGATGAGATATGATGATTTGTGAAAGGAAATACTTCTGGGATTTTCCAGCGATCCGGTTTCCTTATGTTGGTGTTTCAATTAGCTGTGGCTCTTTGTGATGGATGTATGGGATAAATGTGCTATAGAAGAATTCCGCGTGAGGTTGCGCACGTCGCACCACGTCTGGAACAGGGGACTAATGTAGTCGACTTCGGCTCCTACCGAGTAGGCGAATCTTTGTTGTGGTCTAATTATGAAGCGAACAGCAAGCCAATTTTAAGCACCTGTTTATTGGTGTACTGTACTTAGTGAGCTTGCAAAGCTGCTTCTAGGCAACTCGTCTTTACGTGTCACTCTTCTGGAATGATTTGACGGTAGAGGAAGGTATGTGTTGACATCCAGCTCGCTTAACATACAACGCAGCCACAAAGACCTTCCGCTCATTAGAGCTTATATATACGTTTATATACAGGCTTGGCTTCCACGTACGACCATAGACTGGTGAGAAATGGGCATCCCGTCCGCTCTGCCATACACAAGCACCAGATCGGCAGATTAGTAGTTGGGTGGGTGACCACCAGCGAATACCTGCTGTTGTACGTTTTTTTTTGCCTTTCTGCAGGCTAGCGCCTCTTCACTTTTGTCAGTAGCTATGAGTCTGAGTAGGAGATGACACAAGTCTGGCGAGGGGAAGTTATTCCTAGGTTGGAAAGAGCCGTATTGTCGCTACTAAATATATCATAGTCATGAAACTATTCCTCGTCGCATCCAAGGAACTTTGGAAGGCATGCCTCGATTTTAGGACTTTGATTCTCAGGACAACCTAGAACCACGGACTCGCATTGTCACTTTTCATATAAGCTTTTGGGGTGGCTACCGTCATTTGCGAACTGGGCCAGTATTGTGGCTTCTCATATATCTTAGATTAGACTATCAATCACAACTTGAAGTATCCCGGCTGCAATTTCTTGAACACACCCTGAGGATCATACTTCTTCTGCACAGCCTTCAATCGAACCACATTCGCCTCGCCATATCCCGCATACACATCTTGGTCCTGACTAGCATAATTCATATAAATGAAGTCATTGGCTAAGCCCATACTCTTTGCCAAGTCGAAGCTTCGGGATACGAATCTGTTGATCGTAGTAAAGACTCTGGTGTCATCCGCAGCATTTGTCCATCCCCAATTGAGATTCATTACTGCACAAGATATTAGTATTAGGATGCGGGAAACAGGAAGGAATGTGACAAACTAGTAAGTGGTCCAGCGGCCGCGGATAGTCCCAGAGTATTGCCACCGTTTTGAGACATCTTTTCGACAATATTAGTTGAAAGTGGCTGGAGGGCGAAGAATGGTAGGAGTCCTGGGACGTCGAGTACAGTGCTAGCTTCTTCCTTGAAGATCTGGATGATTGCTTTAATGAGAGCCGGTTCGGCCTTCAACGTCACAGTCTTCCATCTATTTGAAACCACGATTTAGCAATGGACGCATTTCTCTTTCAGAGGTTATGTCACCGTAGGTACTCACGTTTGCCGAGAATAGATAGTCTGGTTCAATGCCACCGACAAAGCAGTCATATTATTGAAGCCCGTCGCATCAACTAAACTCGGGATCTTATTGAAGTCCGCGAAGATAGGGGCATCTGCCACCGGTTTCCCATACGCGGGTCCAGACACACCTACAAAGCCTCCCAACTCAGCTGCATATCCAAAAGAGATAAAAAGATGAGCAAATTCATCTGTTGGTGCATCTTTCTCGAACTTCGAAAATGCTTCGGCCAGGGAGGCGTTCTGAGACATGTCGTGGTATTTCGTACCAGCCCAGAGGAGACCTTGCTCGAATGTTGCAAGGTCAAATCTTGACACAATGCCAAAGTTCACGCCTGATCCACCGCGTAGAGCCCAGTACAAATCAGAGTTTGAGGTTGGGGAGGCATTGACGATTCGCCCATCCGCAAGGACGACTTCGTAGTTTCGAACGTTGTCACATGCCCAACCGAAGCGGCCTGAGAAGTATGAAATGCCACCTATTGACCAATTAGGGAGTCTCTGAAAAGGATAAAGTATACTCACCACCAAGTATGAGCCCGCCTGTACCAACATCTGCTTCACGACCACCGACGACAGAGACACCAAGAGGGTCCAGAGCCTGATATACATTAATCCATTTGTTGCCCGGACCAACACGAGTAGTCTTGCGGTCCTGGCTCAAAGTGACCTCGTTGAGCTTGGCGAGGTTAATCAAGATACCGTTCTGGATGCTTGAGCCGCCTGCAAATGCTGCATGTCCTCCACTTTTGACAGCAAACGGGCATTGGGTGAGCTTGGAGACTTTGATAGTCGTGGCGATATCTTCAGCGCGTCTGACATCGATTCGGCATGCAGGCGTTACCTCGGATTGCTGTACTGACCACTTCAGAAGTTTAGTATTTTATAGTTTCAATAGTCTCAGGGCGAGATCAGGATCAATAACGGACAGTTGATACTGATGTTACTGATCCAAGATCACCGAGCCTTCAAAGGCAAGGAGTTTACATACGTATGGAATGGCTTGATAATTGGGGGACGTAGCGATGGATACTGCGGTGGGGTTAAGAATGGAAAGGAGGGAGCACTATAATGATATCAGCAAGTCTGGATTCGAGAATTATCTTTCGATAGAACTGCTCACAGCGCATTGGCAGTTGTCCAGCCTAATCAACTTTTCAATCTGCGCCTTCGCGCTTCCGCTCAAACTACCAAATCCAAAGCTGGCTGGGTTTGACAGAAGCTTATCCAACGCTACCGAAGGAGCCGGAGATGCAAATGCAATTGGCAACGCAGCAAGGATAGCGGCGACAGTTTTGAGCGACATCATCTCCTTCGCCAGTATTCCCAAAGTTGAGGTGAGGAAACACTTAGACGAGAACAAGAGGATTATAAAAAGAAGCAGCAACAGTGAAGTGGCAAAGAAACCCTAAATGCCTACCTACCTTAGTAATGCTTACCCGTCGGTGAGATGATTCAAAGCTTAAAATGTCATGCAGTCACGGGTGATGGTATTTGAACAGCATTCGAGCCAGCGTGGGGATGATCCCCTGATATTGACTTTCTCTAGGGACTTGGCACAAATTCGGGCCGGAGGGCGGCATAGAAGTTCGGATGGCGCAAACTCCGTACTTACTACAGTAGTACCTTCATTGAAATAGCCAATTGGATCAATCGTAGGCTCCTTCCACACCTCACTATTGAGAATCCCTATATTTATGATGTCCGATCATACAAAATATAGCTGTGCACGCATCTGCAACCTAAACTCTAATACTTGCTAAGACCCTGTCATCCCAACTCAGCTTGATATGAGGCGCGAGATCGTCGGACACCCTAAAAGTTCGGCCATTATGAATACACCGCCTCTTCAAGGGTAAGCGGTAAGGGGAACCGATAATTGACACTTTCGAACTATATACGGTATCAATTAGACTATCTAAGTGAAGCAGGGGCCGCGAAAGTAGGATTTACCACGTACAACGCAGAGTGAGACAGATGAAGGGCGTTTACTCAAGAATGCGATACTGGAAAGCAAAATAGTGTTTCTCTATTGACGAAGGAGTACTCGAAAACTATCCAGGAACCTCTTGATTGTTTTTGCAGAGGACCATTTCCCTGTCGAGATAATAATTGCTATTTGATTTACTCTATTACACGAGAAATGAGCTTAGTACGAAATACCCTCCCTTCCGTTTCTTACTTATTCTCGATCAGCGTATGCACTTGTAGTTCGCTCAGATCTGCTCTCGTGATATAATTAGATCTTCTGACCATTCTATTTCAAATCGACTTCGAATATTTGAACCTCTGCTTGTATGGTATGCAACCATTAATTCTGGAGAGATAGTAGGACGAAGTGCAGATAATGATACCATGTACTCAATGCGATAATTCTTTGGGATCAAGCCACAGGGAATCTTGCCGATGAATCAAGCATTTGATGTGTTGTTATCATAAGCAACATCTAGATCAAGACGGAAACCTTAGCCACTACTCTTGGATATTGAAAAAAAACACTACTGCTTGAAGAGCCTTTTCCCTGAAGTGGAGTAGATCAAAGATGTCGCCGCTAGATGGTGTTTGATTTTTGCTCGATTATATATGAGCTATAGGTCAATTTATTATGATAAGAAATGTTTCCTAATCTTCATCAATCAATAGCTTAACTTGACTGTGTTGTCGCATCTTGTCCAAATTGTCGTAAAAAGTAAAAGAGGTTGTGTCCGTAGATCATTGGGCTTCAAAGTCTTATCTTCAACGTGAAGAAGTAGGCACATAAGAAGTTAAGAAGGTCTTCTTGCATTTGGACATTACGTGTACAGGTAAGTTTTGTTTTCTTCACAAAATACCATTTATGGATGGATAGAACGAATTTTGATGTACAACCAACTTTGTTCAGAGAAGTTTATTCCATATTACGTTGAAATGTAAATACGGTCGAGTAAGATTCGCGAGTGATTGGACAGAGACAGCTTCCTTTGTCAAAGCAGCTTTTCTTTCGCTCATTTTTCAGTGAGGGGTGTTAGTAAACTCGCGTGTTGACAACCTACTGATAGTTACGAAGTCCATAGGAATGACTATGGCGTATTACAAATTAAGGAGAATTGGGTAACATTGGGGTCACATCCGCTCTGCTTTACACAAGCTTCAGTCCGGCCTATTGATATCTAAGTGACCGGCCACCAGCGTCGAGCGAAGACCTGACTTCCCGTGATTTTGCTTTTCCTTTTGCCTTTTTGATCATTTTGTCCTCAATGCTGCTTCGACTTATTGCTTTGTTTCGAACGATAATTGGTCTAGAGTCGTGAATGAATATAGGAATGAGATAAATTGAACAGCATTGAAATTGCATTTCCAGTGATTTGTCATCAATAGAGGCAGGAGTAGGAAAAACCAACAATTTAGGCCTCCCCAAGATTTGCCAGCAAAACTTGATAACCGATATGTCGTGTGTCATACTTCAGATATTAGGCGCTCTTGCCCACGGATCGGACTTTGAAAGTTTGTAACATAGCAGCAAGTATATTCACAACCAAAGTCAACTCGTCTTTTGTGTTTTTGTGCGAAGAAGTGGATGTACCAGTCAGATTCTTGATGGCACATATATTGAGGAGGCGTGTTAGCAGGATTTTGCTTGAGTGGCTTATTTCGTACAGCTAAGACTTCCTTCTGTAACGACTAGTATTTCTGATCTCGGTAAACTGTGAGGTCTGACTCGTCTGGCGTGTCTTGCTAGGTAGCTCAACTCATGTAGGTGGTGCATTTCAGGATTATGATACTCGATACATGTCTCCCTATCATCAAGATCTTCGCAATAAGAACGACAAGGCGCAACTTCTACCCTGGCTCTGCTGCTCTATCTTCTCTTGGAGTAGCTCCACAATCTTTAAATGTCCATTACCCCGAGCAACATCCTGGGCGGTTTAGCCCAAAATATTTCGGAAACCCAGATCAATGTCTTTGTGAATCAGCGAACCTCATGATCGAAATTTGATTGCTGTTGCTGTCCATATTTTATATCTTTGGGTGTGGATTCATCAAATTATCTGGACAAGGCGAGGCGAATCAATAGAGTAGGTATGGTATAGCGCAAGCTTAGGTGTAGTTACGCCCTCAGGTCAAACAAAGCATGTATTTTTGCAGATTAAAGTCTTCGAGAAGCAGATACCCGTTTCCTGGGTTTCTAGTGAACATTAAACCGGATTCGAGACTCCGGTCGATGAGTAAAGCATCTGCTCAATAATATGAAGCTAGCATGATCTGTGAAGATGGCCCAATCGCACATTTGCGCACTTTCTGAGTACCAACACTCGAATTAGCCTCATCAGCGCGCCCAGTTCACCCATACGCGTGTATCCAGCACAGCTGTCTCAGCCACTTACGAGATTACTTCTCTGTTCACGCTGTACCCTGTCCGACAACTACTAGTGTCCCTCACAGCCAGCTGGAAAACGATGAGACTGCAGCGAGGCACATATGTTCTGGACCGAGCTAGATAAACCCTGCACCAGCCACTCATGCCACTTGATCTGGAAATAGAGCGAGCTGCCAACCCCCACCAAGGGTACCTACCTATAGAACCACGAAAACTCATACAATCTGATCAATTGATGCCATTCCTAGGGATTCGTGCAAGGTCAGTCGACACTATCCAATTTTTTAAAATAGTGGCTACCTAATGATACAACAGATTACTTTGCATACCGAGAGCGATTCCTATAAGTCAGTTTCTTTCGCGAGCAAAAGCCGCATGGCTGACTTTCGGTATGAAAAGTGATCAATCATATCCGCCAAGTGAAGCGGCCCACGTGTCCAATCTTGGGTACGATTCCTTAAGTCACGGGAATCTCTTGCGATCGTAGCATGCGCTCGTCATAGGGGTGCAGCTTGGGGGCAATATTCCGGCTGTCCAAGGTCGGAAAGATCTTGCATTTGATTTTTGCCTCATTCGGCAGTGTGCAGGACTCCGGGACCTTCTGGCTGTCCAAGATAGGAATATTTGATTATTGCCTTATTCGGCAGTGTGCAGGACAAGGTAGGTAAGATCTTACATTTGATTTCTGCCTTATTCGGCAGTGTGCAGGACTCCGGCACCTTCTGGCTGTCCAAGATAGGAATATTTGATTATTGCCTTATTTGGCAGTGTGCAGGACTCCGGAACCTTCCGGCTGTCCCAGGTAGGTAAAATCTTATATTTGATTATTGCCTTATTCGGAAGTTCGTACGGAGGTACCGCGATTAAGTATTGTTAGTACGATTGGCATGGGGGTCAGTGGTTTTACTACAAGTGGCAGTAACAAGGACCATAAGCAGGGCATAATTTACTCAGTTAGGAACCGAGAAGTCTAAGGAGTATACGCTCTGAGGATCGTACCTATTATAGTAAAGTCATCTATCCCCTGCTAATTGTACTAACAATACTTAACCGCTGTACCTCCTTGGCCATTACACCACGGGCCGCTCATCGCACCGTTTCGCACATTATCTACCTACTCAACCGTCCAATAAGCCGCTAGTGAAGAGTCTGAACCAATAGCACTTTCCCGCAAATTTTTCAAGAGTCCTCACGAGTGAGGAAGCTTCTAATTTCGCTTCGACGATCCCTGACAGTCGTATGCCAAACGGTTAGTGAAAACAATTCAAAGGCAGCGCTCCTTTTCGCACATTAAAGCCTTCGTTCATTCGATTCGGACTTCCAAAAACGTCGTACTTGCTGTGATGCTATGCCTGTAAAGATCCAACCGCAGATTCGCGCACATTGTCTCCAGTACTGAAGCCCCAGTCCGCGCGGCTCATCGCACTTTATCCATGTTTAAACAAAGGAACATGGCCGTATGGGCCACAATCAAGGTCCATGTTATCTCTTCTTGGTGTACATAGGCTCACTTGTATAAGTATACATATGAGTGATCCTCCAAATAATAAATGAAGTAGAAGTCGAGGATCTAGGAGTTCAACCGATTCAGACTATGGCTCCTTTAATTTCTTCTCATGTGTCAGTCTGGCCGAAGATCACGACCATCGATTTCTCTCAGTTAGTCTCCAAATCATTTACACACACTACTACATCTACGCTATCCCTTCAACTTCCGTCCGACAAAAGAAGCCCTGTAGACCTGTATCTTATGATCACTTTCGGAATCATTGCAAGCCTCACCTCCATCGCTACGCTCGTCATTGAGGTGATGCAACTCAGGCATCCTAGGAACATTAGATCAGAAGACCAATGGTCTATAGCTGATGATACTCTTGTTGCAGATTATGAGGGTTTTGAATATGTTTTGGATGAGAGGGTTTCCAGTGATGGAATCGAATTGCAACTCACACCAAGGTTAGTACACACCAATTTCATATTCTCTATTATTGTGCAGGTATGAAGTACTTCTGGCCACGACTTGATTGAAATTATTGTCACTTCCTGACAACTTTTGTTCTTGAGTAACTTATGTTCTAGGTCGAGTATCGTCACGGTACCAGTGGCAACTGAATGACAGATCACCATTGACCACGAATTCCTATCAATGGTGCTGGACACGAGATGTGGATGGCAGTGAAACCACGAGAGATTGGATCTCAGGATCTTGTCTCCGCAAGGGGAACATCTGAACATGATTAGGAAAAGGGGGAGTCTTGACGATTGACTCGGAGATCTTGGTTTTTTTTCAAAGGTTTTGTGTTTAGAGTATTCTGTTTTCCTTCAGCTAGATCACTGTATAAAATTTTCTATCTCCACTAAACTCCGAACGAAACACTCTGCCAGCTTTTCTACGGTGAATGAAGACCACTTCTGTGGATGGCAATAAAGCGAGCTGGATTTCTCATCATCTACCCGAGAAGAGCTACGTGAGCTAACACCGTGAAGAATCAGTTTCGACACGATAGCTGAGATGGACTTTAAGCTGAACGATACCTCGGAAGAAGTCGATAGGCAAGAATTTACATTTTCTTCGGGGCTGATGTTCGTTTTTGCACCTCGAATATTTTCAGTACTCGCTTCTCTTTGCCATGAACATACCCATGGGTCGTGAGAATATCGAAATTAGCCAGCATAACACCAAAAACAATTCTCTTCGGGTAGAACAAGAGTCACGCCGATAACCTTGCGACAGATGTGCTATCAATCCACTTCCTGTGTGAGAACTGTCTCACGACTCGAGGAAGAGCCATGTTTCGAACCCTCATCTACATAGGCGGTAGGCCAATAAGTGAAGTGTCTCTATAAACTGAAATGTTTCATGTCCGGAGTCTCTCACTACTACACTAGGCCACAGAACTACGCTACCCTTTGCACCTGAGCTCTTCATAAGACTCGGCATGAGGTCTATCTGCTGTATACTTGATTGAATCTGGATAGCTAGAGTTCATGACGGCAATCCCTTCACGTTACGTGAACACCTCAAGTGGCAGATTTTGGGAAGATGAGGATGGGTGCTTTGGCCCCGAACTAGGAGAGCTAATATCACTGTATCAGTAATTTGTCCAGATGTACGACGGAACGTTCGATGGAATTTGGAAGTCATGATGGATCGCTTTAGAGGGAGTTGTGTTGCTTGCGGACTTCTCAGCTAATTCGGACAACTATTAGCTTAGGTACACGTACGCGAACGCTTCAACACGAATTAATTTATTGGCCAATTATGACATTAGAAGAGAGTGTGCTAGCATTTTGTCGACACCTTACAAGGTCAAACGCCAATATTCACGAGGATATCAATCTGCATGCCTAATTCAGCGAGTAAGCAAAGAAAAAATCTTCTGTTTAAAGGCTTTGTTTTGTTTATATAAATTATGGTCAAGGTTGATAGAGCATCAATAGCATTACCAGCTTCCACGCACAATCCTAGCATCATTTGTAAAAGACCACAGACCCTTCGCATCCACAGCATGAACGATAAGGCTTCGTTGTTGATCCATTCTCCGCGTACCAGTCGGAATAGTAGTACTCAGTGTTCCCTATCACAAACATCGTCAGTCAAATCCTCAATCCTCAACCCTTCCTTTCTCATGTTTCTGTTTCATGTCCCACTTTCCGCATGTCTGATTCTTCAGTCCAAAGAGAACGCATTGACTTACACCTTGAACCCTCGCACCCCTCACATTTGTATACGGATTCCCAACCTCATCCGTCCCAGTCGGATACTCCACAATGATGGAATACGCAGCCGCGCCTGACACAGCAGTCCAAGTAACCGAGAAATCACCAGCATCATTGACTCGGCGAAGAGAGTAGCTGGCGGGCTTGGCTGGGCGAGTGACGACGGCACCGTTGCTGAAGACCGGAATTTGACCGCTGGTGTAGCGGTAGGATGACGACGAACAAGCAGAATTTGCGGAGCTGGTGTAGAATATCCAGGACACAGGAGCAGCGCCATTTTTACATATATTGGTAAACTCGCTAAGAGGTGTTAGTGATTTCGCTTAAGTGTAAGGCATAAAATTTGAGCTTGCGGATTGGGAAAGGATTGAAATGTCTGAAATTGCGGTATTGCAATCCAACATAAATTAAGGCTTGCTGAAGTTGTTCACTCAAGGCAGTCGAGGAAAAGAAACAAGGACATTACAGGGCGTCCACTTACTGAACAGCAGTAAAAGCCGAAGCCCCCGGAAATTTCGTGTTGAAGTTATTGCCCAAGAACGGATAAAAGGTATCGCCAACACCGAAAGAGTCGAAATCGCGAAACGGCTCATGTTTCACACGACTGCCATCAGCATACACGGCGTCGAAATTCCATTGTACGCCAATGTAACGGTCTTTGGTGAAAGCTAGTTGAGCAGCGCAGTTTCCAAGGTTGAAAGCTTTAAAGTTGGAGGGAGCGGCGTAGGAAGCCTGGCAGGTGTATTGCCATGTTGTTGATTGTCGGGCTTGGAGAGGCAAGGAGGAGGAGCAGGCTGTGGAGCCGAGCATGAGCAGGGAGAGGAGGATAGAAGATTTCATTCTTGCAACATGGAGGAGTCTTTGAAGGAATTCTAAAAACTTGTGAGAAGTAGCAATGGTTATGGGTGCTGCAAGGGATATATATATCTTCTATCTGGTTTGCAGCGCAACCAGAGCTCGGAAGCACAATGACGGCAGTGGCATCTGGCCAGCATTCGGTCGCAAAAGCCAAGAGCGTAGCTACATCTCAGAAGCTAGAGGAGATCACGATGGCTCTATATGTTTTCAAGTAAATTTAGCCGAGCGAACCGGAAGTGGAGGAATTCGGATGTGGTGTAAACAAGCGGCTTAGCGAGTCTTGGGATCGACGCTTGGCGACGGGAGGCGCACGTGAAAGCGGGGGATTTCGGCCAAGAAGCCGGAAGGAAAGAGACTCTCAAAACATGTGAGTTTCTATTCTCCGGGAAGCTTACGCAGCTAGGAACAATCTCACATGATAATTGAGTCAATCTGATCTGGTAAATATGGCGAAGATTGGGGTGGCCTCTTTCCCTGAGCTAACCGAGAACTTGAATGACAACAAACAGTCGAGGCTAGGCGTAGGAGCTGGTCCTACGACTCAATATACGATTATGATTCCAAGTCACAAGAGTACCATTCCAGGAGTGAAACAATCTGGAAGTTATAAAATTGCTCCAGGACTGATTACATCATGATATGATATCACGAATTTTGACTCAGTTACCGGCTATAATCTTAGTAACATCTCTAGGTGACAAGTTTGTTTTCCTCAAGACTCCAGCGATGGGACTGAATTTCTATCCCCATGGAACGGCGACCTCTATAACCTTTAAGTGACAAACATGTTGAGAGCCGTAGTGAAATACAAACGCGTTTTACAAACACCTCAGATAGATAAAACCAGAATAGCGGGCCAAGAACCCGCAGGCTCGGTGTCAAGTTTCCATTATTCGATGGTTTCCTCTCCTGTCCCAACTGTCTTCAATCTGGAGCTCGCTTCTTACTCGTGGAAAGATGATATCTGGAAGATCCCTGGTAGAGGATATGCTCCAATGGCTAAGGAATGACGTCCTTATTATTCGTGCAGCTGCTAGCCATATTGTGAAAATACACTTCGCCAATGCCACCAGTGTGACAATTTCGATGAAGTCCTCGTTAGAGTTGTCTCTAAAGGTATTTCAAGCAGATGGAAAAGGTCCGATTTCGCCTGAATTCTCGCCAATGTAAGAAAATCGAAAAAGGGTCCTTCTAGGCCCAAGTGATCTTCAGAATCAGTTCTCATGTATGCTAAATTCGGCTCTATGAAATGCGTCGAGGGTTGCGAAGATGATGATGAGCTTGTGTAGAAGCTTTTCATGCCAAGCTTGCCAGCAAGTTGCCTAGTAGCAGAGCTGATCCGCAGGCAACACTCATTCTTATGAGCGGAAGGTGATGACATCGTCGGCTCCATAATTCAGCCATAGAATTCAGCAGCTGTGAAGACGATACTGGTAACAGTCTCATCGATTAAACTCGTGCCACGGTCGGTGGTGGTGCGAAGACAGAGTTGATCTAACTTTCTATGGAGGATGTTTGTCGATCTTTACAGCCACATGTCGGGAGAAGCTGAATTTCAAGTGGCGCCACGACATATGTCGGTCAGGTGAAAAGCGATCAATCCTTCCATGCTGTCTCCGTTCTGGATCGAAAAATGAAGCTCTCGGGTTCCGTCGAGAGAGGTTGTGGGCCATGATATAGAGGTGTCTCCCGTCGATCTGGAAATACAGAGAAAGTATTTTGATCCTGGCTTTGATCGCCAATTCACTGCGCCGCAGAAGTCAAAAAATAGTCTCGAGAGATTGTTGATCCTCGAGCATGATTTGAAGCTATTATGTGTCGTGATATTTCCAAATCGTTTATTCTGGAAGTGGCCTTTTGAATAATTCTGCCGCGAACCACTGCCAATTCTTAGAGATCTTGTACACATCGGTACTGCGAAGGCTTGCTAATGGTGGGTTTGCGTCACGTGATATGACTGGGCGTACTCGACATCAATTTCGCACAAGATCTGTGACGCGTGTATATTTGAAGAACGAGAGGATTGGCGGAAACATGAGCAGACCTCGTAGCTAGCTTTAACCCAGCGTGGTTGCAGATTTTGAAAATTACTGGTGCTAGCTGCGGTTGAAGGATCGCGACTAGGTCCTTGATCGGCCGGCCCTAGTACAACGCGCGTGTTTCCGAAGATTTGATTGCCGGAGTATTCTTCTTTCGATGATCAAATCCGGAATATTTATTCTCTCGGGGGATCCCTTGCAGAAAGGAGGTCGAAGGTGGTTGGTGTGAGCGCAGCTGACCTGTGGTTGGATCTAAACGCGATTTGGTTTCATTTCACGCTCATTTAAGATTGAGAGCTGCCCAGTATGAAAGGAAAACGTTATGAGGTGAATAGTGACCAATTCAAATATCAAACTTTTGGCTCGTAGTCCGGTGACTTATTAGACAGAGCAGGGGAAGCGCATAATTAGGAATGTGAGAAAAGAGCAACGCGCCTGATAAAGTTGATAGGCTAAATGGAGCTTCACGTATACATCTTTCAAGAATTGAGCTTTGAGGTTTCTGAATGATTATCCTATCACTGTATCACCTCAACTGGTATGACCAGCCACCACAGCCGAATCACTCATTGCGTTGCCAGAATCTGTACAAGAAAGAAAAAGGCAAGAAGCCAGCAATGAATGCCCCGGAACACCACTGCTTGCATGAAAGTCGTCCTTCGTTGGTCCCAAACCCCAAACCAGTTACCCATTCCATTCCCAGTACTCCAAACCGTTCCCACAGAGCCTATTCCCGCAGATCGTCTCCAACATTCGAATATCACCGCCCTGTACTCCCCTCTGGTAGTATCCGACTCAAGCTCCGTAGAACTTCTTGCATAGGTAGATCCCTCGTCCCAATTTCTTCCTTCTCCCTACGATCTCTCTCGTCTAATCGCACAGCACTTAGTGCTAGAATTTTGTCTGCCACCCTTCTAACAGTATGTTGATACTGCTCTAGTTTGTGAACGCCATCCGAGAATTGGTCGACTTTGAATTCCAGATCTGAATGTAACGCCTGTATCCTTTCTGAAGCTTGTTTTCGAATCCCGAGGGCAGATTCCGAGGTTACTTCGGCAAGAATAGCAGCTTGCTCTGGCGTCAGGAGCGATGCATCAATATGTGAGGGAACTAATTCCGGCGCGTCTTCTGGTATGAGCGGAGGAAGTGAGGGAGGCGTTTTCGAAAAAGCTTTCCATTGATCACGTTCTTGTCGTAATCTAGAAGCGCAACGGTCAGCATATGTCATGCTACTGGAGGTAGTCTACAACGTACAGCTTTATCCTCTCTTCTAATCCACCCAAGTTCTCCTCTAATTCGATGTTGCGGGGATTCGCAGTTTTGACGACTTTAGTAGGGGCAGATTCTTCTCGATTGAACCAGTCAGAAAATTCCGATTTGTTTGCGAAGTCTTTCAGTAATGATTCTTGGATCATTCGCGCTGCTGTCGTTAGTCATTGATATATAGGCCCGAATTGTTGTCTTTTACCTGCTAAGACAGCCCCAATATTGGGGTCGCCATGTGACGGCTTCTCGCCCATACACCTCTCTCCAGTCCAGGTCAGCAGCTGCTTCATCCTTCTCGGCTCGCTCAGTCCTTCTGCTTCAATATGCTTGTAGAACTCTGAGCTTTCTACCTCGCGGTGTGGTATTGCACTGTGTCCATTGTCGATCAGAGAGCTCGCCCTTCGCCCTCGAAGTCCAAGACTGCTCCTTCGCGCTCCGCCATTTCCTCCTTTTTTCCTCAATTCTTTGTTGCGATTGATGACCGGTGTATCGCTGAATGGCAGCGCAATTATTGTAGACTGCTTACTGTGTTCCACGGCTGATTCATCCAATTTCGAGGGAGCTGTTTCCCCAACCAGATCTATGCTGTCCTCATGCCTCGGACTGTTCCTCGTTGTATTGCCATTACTATCCCCGTTTTGAGCCTTTTCAGTCGAAGTAC
Organism: Neospermospora avenae; assembly: GCA_014282315.1. Classification (NCBI taxonomy): domain Eukaryota; kingdom Fungi; phylum Ascomycota; class Leotiomycetes; order Helotiales; family Ploettnerulaceae; genus Neospermospora; species Neospermospora avenae. Next base: position 5,074 of record JACBAH010007765.1, on the reverse strand, counting down.
GCGTTGTTTTCCGTTTCTTTGCCACGATCAAGGTGTCATCATCCGCTTTAGGCGTCGAAAAGCTCATCTTACGCCCTCGGGGCTTCCTTGAAGTTGTGGCTGTCTTATTGTCGCGTTCACCCACCTCCTCCACGTCTTTCGGCTTCCTACCCCTCTTCACGGACGGTATTGGTGCTGGTGTAGGTGCTGGCTCTGGTGGAGCCGGGGCGGTCTTCGCTTTTTTCGCTCCACGTGTAAATACAAAGTCTCCATCTTCTTCATCATATGCTGAGGTATTTGTTAGCTTCGTGATCTTCTGAGCACCTCAGGCGCAAAGCAGATTCTGGGACCATCTCACCAGCTAGCCGCTTGCTTCTCCTCCTCCCCGATGTCTGTTGACTCATGCTCAGGGTTTCTAAAGGATTTCGCGTTCGTATGAGGGTAGTCATTGATAAGAGGTAGGGCAGCGCATCTGCGTAGTGGAGAAAGTCAAAGAGAGATCGATTGTAGTTCGCGATCCTGCTATTGTCGCGTGTTTCGCTCAAACAATTTCGCGTCAATTGACTGTAAGAGTCCGTAGGGATGGTGCCGCGGGGTGCTGGCTGTGGCTGAGAAATCGTCGTCGCCGGATAAGAGGGTTGTCGTTTTGAAATGCCTGGATTTGACGATCCTCGGCGGGAAGGCGGATTGTTTACATTGAGATTTGCGCTAAATCACGTTATCGTTATCACGTGACTCGTCGCCCTGAGTAAAACTGTCCAACAACTCACATACATTCGCGCCAATTCTATGATGCAAGTGGATATCGATCTCATTTCTGGCAAACTTGAAACAATTCAAGGAGGCTCGGTTGGATAGCATTGCACCATGAAGCATTCCAATGCTCCTATCTGAAAAAGCCAGATCTGATACACTTTCTGCTTCTAATTCACAGCAACCACTAAACAAGTATGTACCTCGCTGTGTTTGAAGCTGACTAATTTGACAGCAAATACAATCTCTCATTCACCCAACATGAGCGATTTGTTATTTCAGGGGTTGCAGCAGCCATATATAATCTTATCTCCCGGAATTTATTGATGCTTTTCCCACGAGTGGGCTTCCGCGCTTGCGTCCGATCCTATGATCGCATTTCGTCTTTCTAGTATGATCTGCCCCATAACATATTTACAAAGGGACCTTCTCTCCTACGGCCAAGTTCATAGCAGCGCTAAATTTTAGAGCGTTCACCGATCTCTCCTTCAGTGGCTGTCTTCCTTCACTCGCAGCTCTGATCTTCATATCTTCAGACTTCTTCATTCTCTCCCCTCTTGTCTGTTTCTTATGCAGCAGAGCACCAGCGACACATTTCCTCCCTCCCCATGCCGCATCAGCAGCTCTCTTCCAGATAGAAGTTACGTCAGAAGTCATGACAGGCTCATAAAAGAGCCTACAGTCAGCAGGTTCATACAGAAACTGCGCAGGCGTTCCGTCCACAATATGAGATCTCAAGATATTATCTCTGACATTGACAGAACAATCAGTACTGCGATTCTGTGGGAGACTTGTGTACTTGATTATTTTGCTCCAATTTGCTTGTTCTTCAGCAGTTGCAGACTCGAGTACTACTGCAGCAAGCAATCTAATGTACTCGTATTGGTAGTTGTTGGCTCCTCGCGTCCCTCCAACACCTTGTATTGGGTCATTGTTTGGACGTCCACCCATGGCAATAGACCTTACTCCTGCTTGGACCCTCATGAAGTCGCTAAACAGTGTGCAGGTCGATGCGCAGTATCCATCATAAACCTGAACAAGTTAGACGCACGATACATGCCCTTGAGCGTTCTGCAACTTACCATGATGATATCCTCAGCAGCAAACGGCTGAGTGAAATGCTGCCGATTTCCATAACCAGTTATCGTCTCACCCAAACCCCAAGTCGCATTAGTCGTCGTTAATGGATCATTTAGATCCCACTTCAGAAGGCTGGTATACTCATCTCCATTGAAAGTTTGTGGAGCAAATTTATCCTCATATGTCATGAACTTGTCGTCAATTTTATTGAGATCAGAGCGATAGTTAAAGACTGATCCATGGGCGAAGTAGTCCATGGGGTTCTGAGAATCGGTCGAGAAGTTCGCTGCATAACGAGAAATTCCTTTGCTCATGAGCTTGAAAGCGTCGTGCTCGCGCAGGCGGGAGAATCCGTCCTGGACGATCTGAGGAAATAGTTGGCGGAAGGCATCGTATCCTGTCAGGATGGTCCCGCCGCCATTTGAAGACAGGTCAATGACCAGCTTCGTCTTTCCAGCTGCTTTTGCGTCCAAGATAAGTGCCTCAATGGTGGACTGGAATTCACTCGGGGAGCTCGGAGAGAACGAAAGCATACTAAGGACTGCTACGTCCTCATAGCCGGTTCCATTGAGAAAGTACCCGGAGACCTGCTGGTCCGAGCTGATTACCTGAGGTGTCGGATAACCTTTCGGAGGGGTCTTTGCCGCTTGCCCTTTCTCTGGTTTGAAATCTTGAGGGCCTTCTCCAGCATGAGACTTCGCCGCCTGACCATGCGGCCCAGTACAGAATCTCTCATACATAGTCTTTCCATCGGTCACACCATCAAAATTGCCAAGTACCTCCGCATAGTTGTCTACAGTCGATATCGTCCCGTTTTCGAATTCGAGAGTAGTGTTTCTTCCGGGATAGAAGTATCCATACCGACCTGCGAGGGCGAAATAGCCTGGGTATCGATAGCTAGGAAATTGAGCGTCGAAGGCCATCTCGTACATGAGGTTATTGTACAAGCCGTCTAGATCTTGCAGGGAGCCAAGTTGGGCTAGCTTGGCCATAAAAACCTGGGTCTCTTCGCCGTTGACTTTTCGGACCGCAGACGGCATGTTCGATGCGTTAGTCTTCACATATGTATCAATATTCTCTATCATTCGATATCAGCATCAATACCAAGTCGAAATTTCTCCCTTCTCATGACACACGACTTCTTTCCAACTGGACTGACCTCTCAGATAAACTTTCGGCCCCTCAATCCCATCCTTACTCACACTAACCACCTGAATTGGCCTTCTAAAGACCACAGCCTTACTCAACAAATCCGGGCTGAATCTAAAATGGCCATCATGGACACTCTGGAAGAGCATTAACAGATCCATTTGGAACGCATGCTCATTCTGATAAATTCCTTTCTCAATATTCGCTAAGATAGTGTTAAGGCGAGCGAAGATATCAACGGAAGGGAAAGGGTAGGTCTTTGGGGGGTTGGCGAGGTAGGAGAGCGAGGATTGCCATTCGATGTAGGGAAGTATAGAGTTGATGAGGGCGGTTGCGGCAGAGGCGTTGAGGGGAACAGAGATGAGGCAGGCGTAGGCTACTTCGGCGTTGACTATGGGGTTTGCTGTTGAGAGAGTCAGTAGGCTGAGGTCAATAAGATGCTTGAGTTCTGTATCCATTTTTTGACGTAAGAAGAGGAGAGTACGCACAACCAGGCCTGTTCGTGCGATAAGATCTTGCAGCAGCAGCTACACTTCCACATGGTGTGCTAATTTGTCGCTCGATTACAGATGCATATACATTTCCGGCCGCTAACATCGCCACCGTCGCTGAGAGGAAAGGGATCTTCATCATGTGATGTAGACGGAGAACTCTTGTGGATAGAGCAAGAAAGCAGAACGATCGAAGCAGAAGCACACCTCCACATGTCGTCTGGAGAGACCCTTCATGGTCTTATGTATGTGCTACTACAACATCTGCTTATTATCATAATGTACAGGAAACCAAACTAGCATGGTCATCTTAAATACTGGGGACGTAAATGCGGAGCAGCTTACGTAGTTCCAAAGCTCGTACATCTCTTCATCCTACCTCCAAGTAGAATTCTAAATCACTTGCTTTATTTAAGGAGCATAGATAGCCTTCGTATTTTTTAGTACTTCCATATAAGTAAGTAATTAGTAGTTGCGGTAAACAATATGTAAAACGATATCTGTGCTCGATTCTAGAGGTTTGTTCAAGGGAGGGTAAGGTTGATGAGGGGCTTACCACATGACAAACTATACAAATTCTCTACTTTTCCGAGCGAAATTTAAGCTTCTTATTATAAAATTAATATTTAGTATACCTATAACTAAAAGTCCGAGGCAGAGCTCTCGGGATGAACGACTTCGGTACTAAACCCTCTATTTTGATACCGGCTAGACTTGAGGCCGATCAAAATCGCCTGATGATTGAACCTTATTCGTCGCTAAGCATAGTGTACCTTGTTAACTCGCCTTAATCCTTTTAACGTAACTATAAAGTCTAGAACACCCCTTTTAAGACTACCTACCTACCTCTTTATAGGCACTTTATCGCTAGGGGGTCTCCCCCTGGATACGATTATTTGGGCATGAGGCCACAAGGCACACCCGCACTCAATCTCAACCCTGCATCAGGCACGTCTGCCACTTTGCCACTTTACCTGAGAAATTAAGCGAGAAAACACCCCTCCTAGAACCTGTTTCTACCTCTACAGCTACGAATAATCATACGATCGAATTAACCAATTCACCCACGATTGGTTTGATCAGACCTAACCTGATCTCAACGCATTTTTCAGTGATATAATCCTAGGTAGGTTTGTTGTATTAAAATCACTTTGCTGCGAAAGAAACCGCGATTTCTCAATGTCAATTGCCTTAGCGAGTAAGATCGGCAGGGCTGATTTTTGATATGAAATTGCAGGTGTACCTTTTGGCCTCATGCCCAAATAATCGTACCCTCCCGCTACCCCCCTTTGAAGAAGTACTCTAGGTTGAGAGAGTAAGCGATTCGAAAGTACCTACCTAGGTAGCTGTACATGTGGCCGGGAAGCTGCCGATTTGTGGCAGGGCCCCAAAAGTGACAGCATATAAATATTTCCACAGCAAATGTTAATTATATGCCTCCAAAAGAGTGCAGTCATTCTAATGGCTCTGATCAATCTCTGTATTCAATTTGAAGGAAAAGGAATGTGTTTATGCTGATACTCCTGGAGTTAATGCTTTCTTATTCAATTGTTTTCTAGGTGGTGTGGCCTGTGCCACAAATCAGCAGTTTCCTCAAACCCCCCCCCCCCAAAAGCCACATG
>JACBAH010007764.1:0-90040 GCA_014282315.1 Neospermospora avenae | reverse complement strand
GTGGAGGGGAGGCGGGCACTTCTTCTTTCCCGTCAGCGAGATCGTCTTCGTTGTCGGACAGAGTAAGGATGAATTCCTCCTCGGCTTTTCTTTTATTTGTAGGCGCCATAGTGTCAGGAGTTGCGTTTTCCGTTGCGGTTTTGAGAAATGTTCTCCAGGTGCTTGGGAATTTTATTTTTTGACCGGCGGCCTGGTCTGGCAGATTCGCTTGATTGGGACTGGTTTGGTGTGGGGTACTTTGGATTCGATGAAGCTGCATCTGAACATGACATCGGAATTACCTACGAACAAATATACAATGAATAGACATCTATTGCTCCCAGGTCTAGTATACCATCTGAGTTTTCAAATTGTGGTCTGAATTTACTCCCCTTACCAGAGATTGAGTTGGTGGCATGGATTGACCAGCCAGACCTCACGAGATCACACCACAAGGAAATTTCAATTTACGTTTTCAATTTATTGCGGCTATGGTACATCTCGAAACCCCTTAAATAACAGAAAAGAGGCGCCTTTGAGAAGAAGCGCCGGTATGTAAAGACGCGCAATTTTAGAAAGCAAATCTATCCTCGCTATCCCCAAACAAGTAAAAGAGCAGCTGCGTTGAGGCAGGCTCGATCAATTGACAAGTCCTCCTTCCGTCATGTAAGTAGCTGTAAGAATTGCGTGAAAAATCTGTAAAACAGAAGAGAAGTAGGTGTAAGTAGATCTTCAACGCAAGAACCAGTAAAGTTTCTATTCAGATTGCCGACCAAATGCGAATGCAAAAGTGGCCATCATGAAGAAGAGGGCGTGGATTTCATCAGAAATATGTATGTGAAGTGTAATCCAGAAGCAAATCGACGGCTTTCGATCTCAAATCAAATGTATGGATCGAATTCGCCTGCCTGCCGAGCCTCAAAGTGGAAGATGGCCAAATCAAGAAAGTGAGCGGTACGTCCCCTAGTTGAGCTTCTGACGACTGAGTTCAAGCGCTTGGGATGAGCTCGATCAGTCTCCTTGTAGCTGTTCTCATAGAAACGGAATTTGAAGAGAAACTTGGTCAACCATTCGATGTTAGGGTCATGCTTAGACTCAACAGGGATCTGGAAGAGCAGTTGATGGAACATTCCGGCACCTTCAGTCTCATAGAGCTTATCGTGAGATGGATTGATCCAGGAGGCAGCATTCTTATAGGCGTAACCAGGAGTAAGGCAGTGGATGAGGCGATCAAGAAGATTGCGGCCCACGCCCTTTCGAGTGTGCTCGTGGTGAACATACAGTTGAAGAGAGGCAGTAGCACGAGAGCGTCCTTTCCAGCTTGCAGTGAAGCCATAATTGAAGCGCTCAGGGAAGCAGAAGCCAATGACCGACTCAACAGCTGGCATGATGATCTTGTTCGATGGACTGGGGCGACCTTGCGCATCGACTGAAGCTGGCTGACGACCCTTGACAGCAACAAGGAATGGCATATTGTCGTCTTTTGCCTGCTTGATGAGCCATTTGCCATCCTCGACATCGATAGGAACTTGGTCTTCAGGAATGTCGGTATGAGAGATGTACCAATTGTAGATTGCAACAACATCGGCGGCATCCTTTTCCTCGGCTGGGCGCATGTAGATGTCGATTGCTGGGCTAAAAGGGTTTCGCTCAGGCTCTTGGTCCGCAATCTCGCGGAAGCGCATATTGCTAGCCTTGAGAGCTCGCTTCTCATGCTTGTGCTTCTTTTCGAGGGCGACCGAGTAGTTATTGGCTTCAATTTCGGCAGTTTGCCATTTTCTCTTAAGCTCTTGTTCAGGAGTGTTTCCTGCTGTATCTGCCAAGAGTTAGACTTCTCACTACAAACTTCTGTGTGGTGTTCAAATACCTGCAATAGTGTCTGGGCCTTGATCAATCTTATCAGTGAAGATAGTGTTGGCGATGGGGTAGGTATAAGAGTGAGGTTGAGATTCACGGGGGATCGTGAACTTGTCAGAGGAAGTGTCAACAATGACAGAACCACTCGCAGGAATGGTCAGTTGCCACTCCTTGATGTATTCGGGTATGAAAGCAGGATCGAACAGTGTTCGCTCGGTCTCCCAGTTGACAGGAGCAGGAGCCCAAGTGCCATCCCAATCAGCGAGTTGTTCCGTGGTGTCAATGCCTTGAGCGTTTCGAGGGTCTTGAACATAACTACTTGAGGTGTCTCCAAGACCAGTGCTACTGATTGCATCGTCAGAGATCTTGTTTTGGTCAACAGTCTTGAATCCAGTCTGTAACACCAAAGCGTCTTGGGTCAACCGGGGACTATCTGCAGGACTCTGGGGCTGGATGTCATTAACCTCGGCGGAGATCATTGCAGCAACAGACTTCATGCTAGGCATGGCTTGCCATTCGGTTGCCTGGACTTGAGTGATATTTGGGCTTGGAAGAAACTGATCTGGCCCGACATTATTGGCGACGTATCCAGTATTCTCGACCTTCACAAGATTTTGAGCTGGCTTGATAGAATTGGACTTCTGTACCAGGCGGCTCTCAGTACTTTGTTTGGGATTTCGGCCCAACTTTTGGACGCCAACGAAAGTAGGTTTCTGATAATAGGTCTGGGGCTTCGCTGCAGCGACCTGAGCAGACTTGACATTTGCAGCACGAACGCTGGCTGAGCCATAGACAGTATTCTTCTGAGTAGTGAGGGCAGCCATGGCCGGAGGTGGACCACTCTTGATGTAGGCTTCGAAGTTGTCGACATTGTCGTCGGCAAGCTTCCATCTAGGGGTGTCGAAAGCATTTCGGGGAGGCTTCCAGGTACCGTATATCTTGGGGATAGGCTTAGTGTTGATGAAATCGACGAAAGGGTCAGTGTTGTTGACGTTCCGTTGAACTTGTTGAAGAGATGCTTCAGATATCTTCGAGACGGCCGACTCATCTGAAGGTGAGCTTTGGGGAGATCGCACAGGCAGCGAAGTCTTTTCGGATTTGATAGTGATATTTTCGGGAGTCGTCTCAGCAGTCTCGGCCTGCTTTGCAGAAGACTTTCGGTCAAGCCATATCATGAAGTCGTCCTTTTCAGGGACCATTCGACGCACAGGTGGACAGAATGATGAAGCCATGGTTGTTGCAGTGATTGCAGTGATTGCAGTGACTTCCAGAGATGGTGTGATGTTCTGAGAAGAAGGTGTTGTCGACGATGTTGTTTGAACAGAAGAGGAAGTCTTGCTGGAAGAAATACCACCGAGTTGAGGCGGGAAGTTCTGATGAATTACCTGGTCTGGCGAGACAAATTCGGCAGGAGCGCGACGAAGGTGAGGTGGGACGTAGCTGCTTCCTTGGGATGGTTCAGGTGCAGGTGTTGGTGTTGGTTTTGGTGAAGGTGAAGGTGAAGGTTTGGTCGCGATTCCCCAGAGGTGAGGCGGAACGTAGCTCGTGGATTTAGAGGAAGGATCCCAGTCCGCTGCTTCCGGAATCAAATTGGGCGTCGGAGTAGTGGGTGGGGTAGGATCTGGTGATGTCGTCGCCGTGACTTGAATACCCGACTTTGAAGCATTGCGGAAAAACTCGTTTGCACCGCCAACAACCCTGGCAGGCTTAGGAGCAGATGCCATACGGGCATTGTACTGAGGGCTAGCCCACTGATGGTCATCACTCATCAGCGCTGGATTCATGTCACCAGAAAAGGTAAGGAAAGATATTACTTACGATGGACGCACTCAGTGGTTGTCCGAACCTACCAGCCATTGCTGCCAATGCCGCAATCGCAGCCTCCTCTTCCCATAATTGCATTTCTGTTCTTGAGTAAGGTTAGCCAGGTAGCCGCGAGCATGCTAGAGAGCAGTTTGACGTACCTTGGTTTCTCCGGTTCTAGCGGGACATACTTCCTCTTTAGAGGCGGAGTCTTAGCCCGATCTCTATCGAAGGACAGCATGATGCAGGCGTCGGATATATAGTTTGCTGTAATCTTGAGGAAGTAGGTTTGGAGAGTGAGAGAATGTCGGTTGTGGTATGATCTTGGGAAGCTGGTGCAAATGAATGCTTGGTAGTGTGAAAGATCGGAGAAAATAATTGTGTGAAACTTGGAGTGTCCAGGGAAGCAGGGCCAAGGGCTGTATTTGTACTTTACTCTATTACTGTGCGCAGCGCTAATGACCAGCCTCCTCCTTTTCCTGGGACAATAGGAAGATGTTTTAGCTGGCACACAAACAATTGTCTTCGCTAAGCGAGGACTGTCAATAGGAAAATTTCGATCAAGACGTTAACAAGGGGGCTGGCGAGCAGTCGATGATGCAATCGATAGCCAGTTATAGAGATAACAGACGATTGTGATTATAAGCGACTGACCTCAGCCGCCGACGCGGAGAGTTATGATTGAACGGGGTCCGTGGGGTTTGTAGGCTCTGCCGTGCTTGATGGTTTTCCTGGCATTACTTGCTTAAGTGCCACCAATCAGTAATTGTATCATTAAGGCAGTGCCCAGATTCTCCCCTCTTTCGTGTGGTGCAAGTTGGCATTCATCTGCAGAAGCTTGTATCTTGCGGTAGAGAGACGCAATAAGGACAACAAGGATCGAGTTCCAAACCCATCAGTAGTGCAGCATGAAACAGACAAATGTAGCTTGAAGTGACAGATACACTACTCTCAAATTTAAGAGCTAAATAATAGGTTGGCTGGCTTCAAAGTAACATGTAGGGGGCGAATTGCCATCGGAATATCACCTTCGCCTGTGTCTGCGTGCAATGGTAAAGAGAGTGCAAGATGTCTGCGAGACAGGATTGACAGTTGCACAGAACAAGACTTTTAAACAACGCTGCCCGCAATAGTCTGACCAGGGGAGAAACGTTCAGTCCCTTGGCCTTTCTCTCTCCTGTATCAGGTAGGAACGTGTAGTTGACGATTCCAAAAAATTCGAGGCCGTACCGTAAATAGAACACCGGAGACAGATCAGACCTAGATACTGGGATCACAGACCAAGTTTGATACTTTTCCATCTTGGGTTGCAACTACTCGAAAAGTCTTCACAGACTTCGCAGGATAGTGACTGCTTCCCCAGGAAGATGTGCCTCGCACGTGACCGGTTGCTCGAAGTTGCCCTTTTTCATAGAACTGCCTACGAACCTTTCTTCGCTCTCTGCGCAACCAAAGCACACATAAAGAAAATGCTGTCAATTTTACGAAAAGCAAGGCTGAAGGACAAAGAGATGAGGATTTTGATGCTGTAAGAAACATTGCTTTACCATGAATTGGCGTTTGCTAACAAATGTGGGTAGTGGCCTTGACAATGCAGGCAAAACAACAATTGTGAAGAGGATTATGGGAGAGGATGTCAACACCGTCAGTCCTACGCTTGGGTTTATTATCAAGACTATTGATTACAAAGGGTAGGAGTCCGCAATCCTTTATTTAATAGGCCATGCTGACTTCAATTCAAAGCTACAAACTTAACATCTGTGAGACCCATCGAATTTGATGTTTGAGCTTTGCTGACGTTCTTAGGGGATGTCGGCGGCCAAAAAACCCTCCGATCATATTGGCGCAATTATTTTGAAAAGACAGACGCTCTGATCTGGGTGGTAGATGCAACTGATCGTCTGCGGATCGACGACTGTCGTCAGGAGCTACATGGCTTGCTGCAAGAAGAAGTCAGAGTTCCTGCCCATTCAAATAAACACCATACTGATGTGCGATCCAGAGACTTTCCGGTGCGAGTTTGCTGGTGTTTGCCAACAAAACAGACGTGAGTGGATGCATGTTAGGAGGAGAGATCCAGGAGGTTCGTCATGGTCCGTCGTCAAAGATGACATCCGCTAACTGCTTTGATGCAAGGGGCTCCAACTTCACGGGATCAGAACTCACAAATGGAAAGTCATTCGGTGCAGTGCCATTACGGGAGAGAATCTTCAGGAAGGTCTTGAATGGGTCGTTGAGGATGCCAAAGCAAGACTTTTCCTTTACTAGGTTTTTATCGGAGCAATGCATTAGGTTGCTTTGCATTAATTGTACAGGGAAGCGAACGTTTAGAGATTTGTCGTTGGGTCTCTGGCGTCAAGATCCCGTTCGAGCTTGCAAGGAAGCGCGTTCTTCTGAGTACTGTAAGCTTACACTCGCACAACAGCAGGTAAACAAACACAACGGAGAGGAGACCCGCAGAGGGATGCAGCAAGTTGCAAGTATTGTCTAATTTGCCGGCGAGCGGGCGGGTGGACATATTGAGACTCACCCTAGAAAATAGCATGAAGATCGATTCTTGATGGACCTCTCTTTTTTATTATTTGCTACACCTGTAACGGGCCTCCAGATGGTCGGTGATTCTCGAAACCTTCTGGATAATCCAAGCGAATAATGGAACGGCCTCTAGTTGGGCCCCATGCAAGATCGTACCTGGCTGGGCTGTTAGACCGTACTTGCCCTCTTCGCGAAATTCCCCTCCCCTCCCATCATCTAATCCTCCTGTGCTCACTCCACCGCTGGGCGGATTACTTGTGACTGGTCTTGTCCTGTGCTCGAGCATGGTTATGGCTTGTTTTCTTTTGTAGAATATTCTATCCTACTGACTCCTACAAAACCTCCCCTCCCCTCCCAACCATGTCTTCTTCCCAGCAAGGTTCCGAGGATGTCAATGACTTCCTTCTGCGCATTAAAGAGCTTTCAGACCGACGTGATTCCGAGGACGAAGAGCGTAATCGGAAGCTGGAAGAGGAGATCCTGCAAGGCCGGGCAGAAAGACAGGCTCGACGGGCTGGTATTTAATCCCACACTTCTCATGTACTGGGGGCGCTGTGTGACAGATCATCTTGCTTTGAGCACCTGGCTAACAATCAGACATCCAGAGCGCGCCAGATCAATTTCTCCCACTAAATCTTCTCCTGCTGGTACACCAACTGCTTCGAAGGTTTCTGCGGCGCCTATAAATGCTCTGTCGCGAACATTGTCCCCAAAACTCGAACCGAAAGTTGATATTGAGCCTCAGCGCGAAATGGGTGTTGACGACGCGATGGACCGATTGACGGGCTCAACATCTCCTACGAAGGAAAATACCTCGCCATTCGATGCCGACCGCGCCATAGGCGAGACAGATTTCAAGCGGACCATCTCCATAAAACCGTCACCATCAAATGCCATGCCCTCGAGAAATTCACCTCTCTCTTGGCAGCGCCGTCCACACTCCCAATCCTCTGATTGCGTGCAGAGTCGTCCTCTGTCTATGGTCGCTCCAGAAAATGCTGCACGATCACCTCGAGCTACGCCAACCCCTGAAGTCTCTCCGACCACAGAACCTACAAGAGAGCAAATAGCGCAATCACTCGCAGCGAAGGACCCCGCTTGGTTTCGACAGACTGCAGATAGGGGATTGAATTCGCCAGCATACAGAAGGAATCAAGTGGAGGACGAGGATAGGTCAGATCACGGATCGAACTCTTCTCGAGTACAGATGCCAGGGATGTCGCGACAACATTCGGAACTCGACAAGGTGGGGGACGAGGGAGCAGCTCGACCTACATCGCCATCTAGGAGCAACCCGTCTTTTGGCAGTGGTTCAAGAGCCTCGTATCAGAATAGTCCCAGACCTGCAGGTACGAGCTCTCCGATGCCAATTAGTACGGCGCAGAGATTCGAGCCCCCAATTGACTCCAGATCGGACAATCGTGGTCTTGCCATGTCTCCAGCGCAAGGTCGAATCTCACCGGACAAGATGGATAGGCCACCTTCGCCTACGAAAGGCATGGGGGGCTTTGTACAGAGTGCTATGATGAAGAGATCTGACAGTGTAAATAAGAGGTGGAGTGTCCAATCACCGCCTGGATTAAGCAGGGGCAATTCTGTGGCCAGCAATCGCAACAGTGTTGCTGAACCTCGAGAATTTAAAGCAAGCACTCTGAGTCGAGAACCATCACCACGTCCACTTTCAAGGCCATCCTCAAGTCATGGCAACGCGAGTCTCACCCAAGAACGGCCTGGTACTGCAAACTCGATGAAGAGCACCATGACAGCATCTACGACCAACGATGTGTTTGTCAAACCTGCAATTCCACCCCTCAGAACCCAAACCCCCCTAGGCGTCAGAACCACTCAGCCTGATGAATCCGAAACATCGACCAGGCGTGAGACGAGTCCACCCAGCAGCCCATCGAAGACATTGGATCCTAGAAGGTGGAGTCCTACAAAATCAAGTTGGTTGGAGAGTGCATTGAATAAGCCAGATTCTCCAAAGCCAAAGGCAGCACCACCTCAGCAGCCAGCCTGGATGGCTGAAATCAACAAGGCGAAGAAAAAGCCCAGTGTTGATCTGGGTAGTTTTAACTCTGGACCGCCAAAGCATGAAGTCAGTATTGGCGGGTTGCTGAGATTGCCTCCACCGGGTGGGCTTGCGAAACCTTTGAGTATCGGAGGTCTTCCCTCTGGTTTCTCGTCTGGTGCAGTGCCCAAAGGCAGTACCGAGAATGTGTCTCCGGAAGTCAAAGACTCCACCAGACCAAGCTATTCTACTGGTTCCACTGCGAAAGTATTGCCAGCAAATGGGAAGATCAAGCCTGAGACTCCACCCAAGATGGACTTTCGTGCAAGCCTCAAATCCCGTGCACCACCGACTGATACAGGTGGGTCAAATGAGCCTGAGTTCAAAAATGTATTCGGCCAACTTCGCCGGACTAAGACCCAGAACTACGTCGCTCCAGATGAGCTCAAAGCCAACATAACCCGCGGAAAGGCAGCCTTGAGCCTGACTGGCGGCCCCAAGAAGACTGAGCGTATTGATGAGTTCAAAGATGCTATTTTAAAAAAGAAGGATGATTTTAAGAAGGCACAGAGTGAAGGAAAGGGTGTCACGAGATCTATCAGTAGTGGCAGCCAGGAGACGCCTTTACCAGAAGCACTCGCAAAACGAAGAGCATTGGGACGATCTGACTCTATCATCTCCGAGACAGGTACCTTGGAATCGCCTTCAAGATCGCGCGCTCTATCTTCTCCAAAGCCCAGCCTCATCAAAGAAGAGAGTGCACCAGGCCAACTCCAGAACAGGGAGACTCCAGCGAGTAAGCTTGCCGGTCGAATGAATCCGGGTCTTGCAGGATTGTTAGCACGTGGTCCTCCGCCTACGTCTAGTGAGAATCGGTCATCCAGCCCTGCTCAGTCTCAGCGTACAGCAAGCATAAGCACTTCTACTTCAGAGCCTGCCGAGCCTGGTCCACAGCTCACACACATGACGAAGTCTCGTGCTCGTGGACCTCGAAGAAAGGCTCCCACGAGCACCTCTGAAGCATCGGCCACAGCATCTAATATTGCAGCTGAGAGACCACCAACCGAAGCAGAAATAGAAGCTCCCAAGGCACTGTCACTCGAGATCAAGACAGCTCCGAAGGTCCTCGAGCGAATCCAATCACCAATCAAATCTCTTGAGCGTTCTTCAACCCCAACAAAGCTTCTGGATCGAGCACCTTCTCCTACCAAGTTGCTGGATCGTTTCCCACTATCTCCGACGAAGATTCCCGATTCTCCAGTATCACAGCCGACATCTCCTCGCAAGCTGGACATGAAGAGAAGATCTCAATTTCTCCAGGATGCTGCTGCGAAGGAGGACCTCAAGGCAAAATTGCAGTTGGACTCCCCCAAGCCACTGTCTCCGAAGAAAGCTAATTCCCCCGAGACCCCTGTGAAGCCAGTACTAGAATCCGTCGTCAAAGAGGCTCCTTCACCGAAGCAGAAACCAAGTACTCCCATCAAATCGCCTTCCTTGTCCAATCATTCTGTCCGATCACCTATACCATCCCCGATCGAATCTCCCGAAACCGCAAAATTGCGTCCACAACCACTATCACCTAGGAAACCCACGCCTGTCGAGCAGTCCTCTGGAACGCAACAGGCATGTCAACCCTCAAGTATCTCTGCAGAGAAGGTTGATCGCGAGCATACTGTATCAGTCAAAAGTGCCACATCCATATGGGGCTCATCCACCACTTCCACCGAAACTCCTTCCCGTGCTCGGTCTCCAATCAAGCTCCCGACTCACGAAGATGAGAAGGCTGCTATGGTAGGCGCAGGTTTACGATCAGTCAGCCCTGCAAAGTCAAAATCACCCGTCGGCCTCGGAATCCAAGGTCCTCGGGCTCGTCCTCTCCCTACTCCACCAGCCAAAGGTCCATTATCACCAGTTGCAAACGTAGGCCCTAGGTCTGTTAGTCTGTCTAAGAAGTCCTTAGATGTATCGGTTCCTCAAGCCTCTGAGGCCTCCCAGCAACTAGGTGACTTCTTTCGTGAGAATCGCCGGCACACTGAATTCAAAGTTGATACTGCTGATATTTTATCTTCACATCCCGATGCTTACCAAGACATCAAGACTTTGCGAGCAACTTTGTACCAATTCTCGAATGACGGAAAGAAGCAAGAAGTTCCCAGCCATCAGGAGAGGATCTTGTTCGAAGGAAACTTATACCTCTGCACTCATGTCTTTGGAAATGCTGCGGGACGTAAGATCACCGAGCTGTATTTCTGGCAAGGCGATGATGTCTCAAGCTCTGTAGCTGATGACATTGAGGTTTTTGCTCAGAGAGAAGCCAAGAGTGCCGGAGGAAAGCTGATCAAGATTCGCCAAGGAAAGGAGACTCCAGAATTCTTTAACGTTCTGGGAGGCATTATCATAATTAGAAGGGGCTCATCCAATAAGTATGATTCTCTTGCACCACATATGCTTTGCGCCAGAAAACACTTTGGTCAGATAGCTTTTGATGAAGTTGATTTTTCGCCTGACAGCCTGTGCTCTGGTTTTCCATATCTGATCTCTACTAAATCCGGCAAGGCTTACCTGTGGAAAGGAAAGGGCAGTGGGGTCGACGAGCTAAGCTGTGCTAGACTTATTGGTATGGATTTTGGTCTCACTGGCGAGATCGAAGAGGTGGAAGACGGCAGTGAGCCCGAATCATTCTTGCAGGTTTTCGGAAACTTTGTCAGCGTTCCCAACTCTGCCGATCATTGGCGTATGAAGCCCAATTACAATAAATACTGTGGAAGGCTGTTCGTTGCAGACTCAGCAGCCAAATCCCAGGTAAGTTTATCTTAAACATGACTGGATAGTTACATGCTGACACCAATAGATTACTGAAATTACTCCCTTCTGCCAATCTGATCTCGACGCCTCCAAGATCTATATCCTAGATGCCTTCTTCGAGATCTACATCATTATCGGCTCTCGCTCCCAATCTCAGTATCCTGCCTTCCAAAACGCTTTGAACTTCGGCCAGGAATATGGTATCCTTGCTGCTGGTATGGAAGACCGACCTTTTGTCCCTGTCACAACTGTCGTTCTAGAAGGTGTTCCTAAGGATATGAAGAGCGTATTCCGGAAGTGGGTAGATGGTCGCTCGATTACTTTCCATAAGCCTGCCGTTGGGGACTTGCGACGCAAGAAGAGTCTTAGAGTCGTGCCACTTACTGCTGCGCTGGAGGCTACACGGAGTTAGAAATGGAGAAGATTCTGCTTTGGCTGTTGACGTGGCATGTATTTCTGTTTATGGTTGATGAGGGTGTGATGATGCATGCTTGGTGGTGGGATTGTTGGATCACGACTGCATTTATTTATTCGTACTGTGTACATGATAGGGTGGTGTAGTTTCTGTGAACTGGCGTCTTTTGAGACTCTGGTCTTCATGGAAAATAGCAAATCGAACGATCTTCTGTCTCTGTATTCTCCTTGCCATCTCCTTCAGTTCTCTTTCACCTTCGCGTCATTTGTCCAATGGTGGCTTGGGGCATTTGGGGCGACGCTGTTCATATCTGGTGAAGCGACTCCAAGTTGGAATTGCCTTCCTATCAAATTCCTGATACGTTGTTGCTACTCTGAATCATTACATCGGTAATAGCCACGAAGCACTTTCGCCACATCATCTAATTAAAGCCAAGTCACAATCTGATAAGACTTGGATTATTTTGAGTCGAAGGTTCAGCGCTGGCTACCTAGAAACGAGGTTACTAGGCCACGATTCATACACACGTCTGCTTCCAGAATACGTTTCAAGACAAGAGAATTTACAAATAGAAACAAGGTTAATGGATTTACATCGATCGCTTCATGTTACTTTTGTATCGCCCGTCCTTGCACTAGTACTGGCGCTCCTTCCTCGTTGGAAAACTGCAATCGAGAATGGTAAGAAAGGAGACAAGTTTTCGCCTGGCTACTTTACACATCCTTTTTCCAACTCTCTCCAACGCACTCCGCCACCACGCGACCACGACGCGTTATTCGTGTCCAGAGGAACTCCGCTTGATACTCGAACGAGAACATAATTGCCAATCAGGTATGTCTTTTCTCTTCACGTCTCTGAAGACATACACATACAGTACTGACGTCATGTTGAACAGAGATCTTGACCAAAAAGACACGCGATCTCGGCTCCAAAGCTCCTTATTTCAGCTCCCGAAAGACCAGCAGACCTTAGGCAGATAATCATCTACTTCAGTCATATCTTTGACTAGTATTCGTCTCTTCTAAGCGTTGAATATGGCTTTCGACTGCCCAGTTATTACAATGACTCCCTTGGATTTCCGCGATGGGTATTCATCCGTAAATACGATCCCGTCCAACTCCACCTCCGCTGATGGGGTTCACCAAATCGGCATCGCGGATCGGCGATTTACGCTGTTCCCTAAACTTCCAATCGAATTACGGTGCAATATCTGGGAAGCAGCTCAATTTGCGTCCCGAAATGTTGATCTTGTCTTTCAAGGTGATGACCTTGACCAAGCCATCTCTACCGCTCCTTATCCTATCCTTCTGTCTGTCTGTCATGAGTCGAGATCCGAAACACTCAAAGTATACAAGCTGGTGTCAGAAAATATGAAGTCACGAGCCACATATTCCCGTCGCCCTATCTATATTAACCCAGATGATGAAATTCTTCTTATCGCTGATGATTCGCAAGTCCTCATCGACAACCCTGATGCGGACATACGCCTGAACGCCATTGTCTCTTGGTTAAATAGTGAAGTACTCGAGTTTCTCTGGTTCCTGGGTATTGGTCTTGGGTTTTTCGATCACTGGACCGTAATCCCTCGTCCTGTGCCTGCACTCTCACCTCTATCAAAGTTCCGCGCACTAGTAGGAATTATGATAATTCTGTCCCCGAGCTCTGCGCATAGAACCCAACATGTGGATCTCGTGAACCCGAACGATTGTCAATTGCGGAAGCCCCCTCTTCTGGCCCCCGATGACGACGATGAGGACTCGCAATACTACACATACATACCTGACCATTTACGCTTCATACAGCAGACAAATACGGGCCACAGTGCTGGATTTGATGAGCTTGATGAATTGTTAGATGTATCTCTGTCGACTGGTGTTGATCGGATGGCCGCGGTTGAAGAAACACTAGAAGATCTATACAACGAAGTCGAAGCAGTTTGTCTCGAACATACTAGATGGAAGATGCCAGGTGTGGACATTTCACGTTTGCAAGTCAGAGCATATGATCAGGTTGGCGAAGTTCTTAAGATGCGGGCGGCCAGTTGGCAGAGCCATCGAAGCGGGCAGTGAGGAACCGGACAGTCTCGGAAGACTGAGATCTATGGGAATCTTGCGTACCATATGCATGGGGTGCTTTTCAATCGCGTGCTTGTCGACGGACTTGCAAAATTTGTATTGATGCAATTGACACACTGGACTGGGGGTGAGAAGAAGGAGTTGCGCAACGTGGGGAAATCATTGCCTTCATTGAATCCAGCGATCAGATTTAAGATGATGTAGCGGTGCCGACGTTATCCTGGCAGACTATACTCGCAAAAGTAGGCATGATTCAAGAGATGTTCACGAGTGTATGACTATAAGCTTGCATTCAGATGACACTACTTCTCACAACAGTCCAATCTCCAAAGATATATCCTCAAGTCAAGACTACTTGTTAACATCTGCCCATCCAGATCTACCAAAACCAGCCTCTGCGTTGTTCGTCTTTGACATGTACTCTCTCTACTATAACCGGCTCATCTAATCCTTTATTTATTATCTCCAACGCCTCATCGCCATTCGGGATATCTTTCGTGATATTCTCATATCCGTCCTCAGTAACCAGAATATCGTCTTCGATCCGCACCCCACCAACTTGATAGTATCGTTCCAGAAGATCTTGATTGATGTATTTTGAGATACGGTCGTTCTGAAGCCAGACTTCTTCCATGGCGTAGCGATTGAAATAGCTGTTTTACATGTGAGTTTGAGTTGTAATCTTGGCTGGGAACTTTGGGTTGGGAGGGCTATATTTCACAATGAACTGACGAAATGGTGTAACTTACATTCCCGGCTCAACAGTGATGACCATATTTGGTGCGAGAATAGATGCCGCGAATGTTACTGGACTTTCGCTTGCCAAGGAGAAGATGTTCTGCTCGGTCATTCTATCGGCACTAAAGTTCTTGTTGAGAAGAAGGAGTCCTCCATCTCCTACATCGTGCGTTTCTAGACCAAGATAGTCTTTATATGTCAGCAAATCCATCTGAAAACTCCTCCATACAAGATAACTCACGTCCCAAGCCGTGCGGTAAGAAAGCCACAGAAGCGCTAGCCGATCGTATCTCCTCGTAAGATCCATTGTGTAGCAAACCAAGCTCCATCAAGCCTCTCGTGGCAATATCATGAGCTCTTGCATTGATCTCTCGGTAATCGGCATTTGGCTTGACCATCTCGATACATTCCTTTTGCATCTTTGCCACAAGATCGTATATCTGCTTAGCTTCCGCACTCCATTCTCCAGAGATAGGAAATGTCCTTGTAACGTCCGAAGCGTAGCATTCCCATGCACAGCCGGCATCTAAGCAGACAAGCTGTCTGCCTTCGAGGGACTCATTATTGGCATTGTAGTGGAGCGTGCTAGCGTTTGGGCCGGATCCTGCAATGATTCCATAAGCTTGATGTTTAGCTTGATTGGCAATACAGGTTGCAGTGAAAATGGCTTCAATCTCAGACTCGTTTTTAAACGCTTTCACGTGTTTAAGAACATTTATATGCGCTTTTGCTGTGATTGCACAGGCTTTCCGTATCATTTTGATCTCGTACGAACTTTTGATCACTCTAGATGCGTCCATTGCGAGGATCAGGCGTTCGCTATCGAACTGGACTTTCTTCTTGCTGTCAGATGAAGGTCGGAGGATGCGAGAGGCGAATGCTTCTTGATACTTGTGAAGTAAGAAAACGGTCGGGGTCTTCTCGACGTGGATGAACGTCTTGACATAGTCATCCAGCCTGTTGGTGTAATCTACATGATCAAAGTCGTATTTCGCCTTGATCTCTTCTCGGCTGGGTGTCGAGCCGTTGTAGATGACGCGGAAGCCACTGGTTGTAGGTGGAATCCACGCACAAAGCTGATCACGAGATATGTCGAAGGTTATTATGCAATCTGGGTTATTTAAACCGCTCAAGTAGTAGAAATATCGACGCTGACGAAAAGCTACGGGTTCATCCGAGTCTTCATATTCCTTGGATGGAGTCCCTGGTAGGAATATAAGCCCATTCTTGATATTGAGGTGTTCCGCGACAGATCTGGCATGCTTTTTGGCTATCAACTGATGTTAGCCTTACAGGTGCACATCAAGTATATTTGGAAGTTGAGGCGTGTACCTGGGTAGATATCCGCTCGCGTCCTACTTATCGACCTGTATGATGCCAATTAGTAAGTCTGCCAACTCAGAATCAAAAGTGCAACATACACAATATCTCCAAATTCTTCTACATCAAAACTCCAATTACTGTCACGCGAGATCGGTCTCTCCTCCATGTCATCTGTAAGATTGTATTCCATTATCAAATGTCAAGTTCAAATAAGTACGCCGAGTTGGATTGGACGGAGAGCAGTTACATGAGGAGGTATGAGGTTGGAGAGCAGCAGGGATGTGTTGAATGGCCTTGACGACTTTACCGATCATGTGATTTGCATCAGTTTGCTTTCCCCTGGTCGCTTCGGAAAGTACCGAAAGAAAATAAGACAAGAGCTACATGAGTCTTGCGGTCTGAGATACATGACTTCCGAGATTAAGGCAAGGTGCTCACAAGCTAGAACCTTATGCGAGATAGAGGCGAACGCAATCAAGATTGAGGAGATATAAAAATATATATTTTCATCTACAGATATAGCCGCTCATCATTGGAGACAGTTATATCCATCATGCGGGATATCGTAATCTCGTTCCTAAGAATATTCCAGGTTCCATGCCCATACTTCGCAATTCATTCATTCGTAAATCCAGATGGTCTAAGCTATCCTGATCGTATGTTATCATTTCAACTGACCGCCCAGACGGGCGCCTTGACCAAGACTTGACGCCCTCTCACTTCCACAGCCACGAAGCCTGCAAATCGTACTTTTTGGGCTCCATCCTCTGTAGGCAGCTTCTTGGTATCACCGCTTGCTTCCGCTGTGGCACTGATGCCCGACTTTTTAGCCCCGCTCGATCCGCCCATCATGGCTGACAACATTCCTGACTTAGTCTTCTCTTTTCTGCCCTTTCCTTCTGATTTTTCTTCCTTCTCTTCCTTATCTCCGCTCCCCGTGCTGACCGAATCAGCATCAGCTGTTTCGGCACCTGGATTCTCCAATGGGGGAATCTGAGTCTCCAATTTCATCGTCAAAGGCTGGATCATGTCGCCTGGCATGGGATACGCAATCGAAATGTCTCTACTTTCCAGGGGGAGATTTGAGGCTATGCTGACTGCCAGCTCCACAATCATGTGCGCGCTATCTTCGATTCCGGCAGGTACAGGCTCTTGCAAGTAGTTGATCAGACTTGCTGTAAGATTAGTGGTTGCCATGCGGGAAAAATGTTTCTTGTAATCGTTGCTTTCAGGTGAGCCTAGTACATCCCTGAGACCCTCTAAGGTAGCCAATCTCCATTGCACTACCTTTGCAGTCAAGGCGTCAGACTCCTCGACGTTGTTCAACGCAGGCGAAAATCGGCGGATATTCTGCTCAACAGCCTTCAAGTGGATACTCAAGTCTGCTTCGAGACCTGGGTGGAAGGTGCGGTTGAAGATTTCTTCAACGAGGAATTTCGTTATGCAGGCTCGGCCAACGGCAGTCATTTCTTGTTTTCCAATCTTCATCGCATCTTGATTTACAGATTGTGATAACCATGCGGGAACGACTCGCCAGTCCTTTCGAATATTGAAAGCAAGGTTGGTTGTAGCTCCTTCCAAGCGTTGAAATCTTGATATGTATTCGCTATCATCGAGAGACGTTCGAGATTGTGATAACCTCTGATTGGCAAGGGTATTCTGTAATTGCTCAACCTGAGCAGTCTTTTCAAAGTATAGGCTTTTCACTTTTTTGTATTTGGCCACTGTCAATGTCAGTATGACAACGGTCCGGCACATGGCATTACTCACTCAGCTCCTTGTGCACCTCTGCCATTTCTCGATCTCCAGTTGTAGGGGGCGGTGTACTACGACCCTGCTCCCCTCCACCAGTACTACTGTATTCCCTCTGTGGCGGTCCCCCTCTATAGCCAGGTCCTTGTGCTGAACCCGCTGGGAGCGTATTCATTGAGGGAGGTGGTGCTTGGGTATTTGCGAATTGCCCTCTGCTATAATTTGGCGGGGGTCCATCTCTTGACTCCGGCTGACCTTGTCCTGGTGATAAGGCCTTTAAATCCCCTGTCCTACGAGATGCCCCACTGGGTGGTGCCATATTGAGCTGAGATAAAGGCCGCGGACCCTGAGGTGTTGATGATGTTCTGCTCGGATATTCTTGCCTCTGCGCTTGATGATTCGTTGGTGAGTGCTGGCCGCTGGACTGCACAGAGACTGGCCGCTGTTCTTCTCGTTGATCTGGCAGGTCGTAGGAAAGTTGCGAGACTGTTTCGGGGTTTTGATATCTAGAGTGATCCCCTATGATGAGTGACGTGGGAGAAATGTTGATTTTCGGCTGGTGAGTCTGTGTCTGTGGATGGTGATAATCTTGCAAGCCTGACTCCGTGTGTTGGTCGCGTAATTGGTGTTGCTGAGTCTCGAATTGACGATGCTGGTCGTCAACCGGAGAATAGCCCTGCGCCTCTGAATCACCTTGAATTGGTCGGATCGTTTGATGACGCCCTTCTTCCCTTACAGCACTGTGTGGACCAACTTGATCGGGTCCTCTTTGAAGGTAGGGGTCCAATCTGCCGTCTTCGGCGCCTTCTTGTGGTGAGGGTAGGTGCGATCTTGAATCTTGCGCGGACTGCCAGTCAAGGTCTTGCTTTTCCACGGAATCCCTCTGCGTATTGGTTCGGAGAGTAGGCGGAAATTCCTGACGCTTTGAGAGTCTGCGAGCCAGTCCGGCAGTATTGTTATATGAAGCTTGTTGCGCGGCAGGGGGTGTCTTTGAGTCTGTATGCTTGCTCGATCGCATGCGATCAAAGAGACTTTTACTTTTCTTCTGTTCAACCGCAAGCGCAGAGGGTAGCTGATTTTCTTCCTGTCTTTGATTCCTGCGAGAGTTGAGAGCTAAATCATCAGTACTCGAAGACGAGCCGCTGGGAGGCTGGTGGGGGTAGGCGCTATGGTGGTGTCTGGTCGATTGGGATCTCGAGGGAAATTCTCCAGCCCTGTGTTGTATTCGCGGATCGATGACTGGTGCAATGGACTGCGCAGCGTATAATCCTTCTCGCGATTGTTGGTTAAAGTGTACAGGTGGTTGTCGTTGGGCCAGTTCATCGGTGGAGAAGTTGGGATTGGGGATTGAGGAGGCTGAACCCGAACCACTGCCAGAGAGATTCTGAGTTTCCTGTACCTGAGCCTGAGGATCGTGCAACGCCGGCTTTGAACGATTGCCGTGTTTGAATCCGAATGGCATCTGGCCTTATGCTACTCGTGGCCGGAGCTCACGATAGACTCGACACAGCGAAGGGAGGAGAGCTGTAGGATTTGCTGAGGGGCAGGCAGTGCTGTACCGCAACGCGCGCAATGCCAGGCCTCGAGTGGGGCAAGGGACGTCTGTCACCACCAAGCTCTCCGCTACTCTACAGTACATGTGTCAGGGAAGAGACTTTGTTTGGGTGAGGCGCGTGAAGCTCTGAAACAATTGCTCCTGCAAGGCAGCACGTTGAATGAAAGGAAATGTTCGGGGTACGGAAGTACGAGATAATAATAGCATTTGATGGAGAGCTCTCGTTCCGTTCGGGATCGCCAGCGGCAGATCTGGGATTGGCAGTGGACTGTGAGATGATTGAACGGAGACGGGGGACATGACATGGGATGGAACGTTCGAGTATTGGGGCGGAGCAGGACATCAGCGTTCATTCGCGAAAGATCACCTAAATTATGGCTGCCATTCGTACACCAAGAGGCAAACTTATTAGAGAGTGTAGTAGCGAGAAGCAGATTACTCAAAAGCAGTTGACGGACCGCATTGGATAGCAAGATGCATCAATCAGTATCTTATCGAAACGGTGGCAGGAAGGCCCAACTCCCAAGAACATCCGCCGCAATTCGACGGAAGAACATCGAAGTATACACCTTATGCTAGGAGCATGCTTACGACGGAGACGGTGACGGTAAGTTTGGCACATCTGGCTAGGTATCTTACGCACACAGGAATAAATATGTGTTATTTACAGCTGGAAGATATCACTGGCCTCGGCGTATCGAACTATATACTTTTCCTGGATTACCTGGGATCTCATACTCTAGTTACCAAAAGTTTTAGGTTGGATATGCCACAACTCCCTTTCCTCAAGTATGCTGATGACAAGATCTCTATACTTGAATATGTGTGTGTAGACTTTCCAAGAATGACCCGACTCGGAAGCGATTGTCGAAGGAGCTTCAAACAACATTACCTACACCTACCACATTCCCATCTCGCTCTTCTCATTGGTCTTGGCGACAGACATCATATCCCCAATGTCAGTCTAAAAATAGAACACACTTCAGATGCTCTTGACAAAAAAGGTGGAGCCTCCCGCGCTGCTGGCGATCATCAAGCTTTTGCCCTGCGCCTCAACGCGGGTGTAACTTCCCAGATTCCAACATTCGGACGAAGGATTCAAATCGCTGTCTTTTGGCTACTTGCATGCTTTCCATAGAAACATAAGGATACTCTTTCATTCGCCGAATCACACGCAATTACTTTTGTTCTTCCCTCGCATACTGTTTCCGTCTTCCGTCCACCTCCTGCTCGTAATTTAGACTTTTTCACGGATCTCGGCTTGCTTGTCAGTGCATCGCAATCTCATCATGGAAGAATGCTGCCAGAGGATTTCAAGAATGTAGCGAAAACCTCCACCTTTTCCTGTTCTGAACTCGGCGTTTAGTAATTTCTGCTGTTGCCAATGCTAGCTGTGAAATCGTGTCTTATTCGGGCTTTTGATCCGAGGATATACCAAGTGTTCGGACCGCTGAACAGCATGTTTTCGGCCTGGAAACCCTTGTGTTTTGGAGAAGTCTTCCATGTGGCTTTCGCGGATCTTATGAATGTATGTCCGCATAAGATTTTCCGATAAAGCGGATTCGATTTGATGAAACGGACAGGGCCAAGTCGCCCTATATTCCACCAATGGTTATGACATATGATTGCCTCAGCAATGTCGATGCGAATGATTGTTGTGAAATACCAAAGTGAGTGCTTACTTCCGATGCCTCCTACCGTACTGTATGCGATAATGGTCGCTTTAGGTTGTTCTGAAAGCAGGGGCGCGACAGCTGGGAAAAGGGGTTGTAAAAACCTCGCCGACCTCAGTCCGAGAGAACAAGACTTCGAAACGATATTTCGAGTTTGTGCAAAATATCTTTCTCGACGCCCAAGTAAGTATCATGTTCAGCATAAAGCGTATATGAGCCGTTGACGAATTTGCTGCAAGCCGAAGAAAGTTCTCTTCGCTCACATCAGGCTCCAAAAATTCTCATCGACAAGTGTCTTTCCGGGGTTGACCCATTGACATACTATATTTCTGACCACCACTCCGTTCTTATGACTCGGAAGATCTTATAGACCTGGGGAAGTCTAAATTTATCGTAAGATTTATCTCAAGATGAGAGTGGTGGTGAATTTTCTTCTCAAGATCTGCATCCGGAGAAAGAGGACTTGTAGCTGTTTTCATGCTTCATTGCTCGTCGTTATCGCAGTGTATGATTTTTACTTTCCCGTCCTGTTCGCAGCCGTTTGGATCTTGTTCTTCGGGGCAGGACTCTTTTATACCTAGATAGCTTGGTCTCGAATGGCATGTACCGCTGCAGAAGGAAGCCTTGGTTTCCTGAAGCATTCCCAAGCAGCTAATGAAGAACCATGTCAAGCTAGCCCGCTTCTATGTTTAAAGGTAATTGGTTCGATCAGAGGTGAAGCAGATTCTTCTCTAGTCGGACTAAGCTCGTTACCTACAACTATTACCTAGGCAAAGTCACCAAATATATGCACGACTTTAATATATTGCTCTAGTAATGTCCTGCAATTTCTCTGCGACTTTGGATTTAGCTATGAGACTTTCGAAGAAAGCACTACACAATTATCTATTGACTCTCTTGTGGTAGATAGTTTCTCGCTTCGCCACTGACGAAATCGCCCAGCCTCTATCCTATAATCAGAGAAGGCTTCTTCCCAAAAACGCATTATTTTCAAACTTCCTCACCGAACTAAAAAAAAATACTGAAAGCAAATCACAGCAGAGTTGCAATGCCTTGATGTAGTATGAGAAGTCCACGACTAAGCACAATTACTTCGTAAGTCAAATCACCCTCGCTTAACGAGCATTCCTGGATGAGCTTTGCACTTTCGATTTCAAGAAATAAGATTCAATTATGCCATTAGATGAGAATACATGTAATAGATGCCATCGCTTAGCTATCCGATGTGTATTTATCGAGCGCTGTGTTCACGTGGTGAAAAGTGACCATCCCGTCCCTCAGCAACGTGAAGTTCTCCTATGTCGCGGAGACATGCAGGCGTCCTTGATCTTCATAAGAGATAAACACGTTTTGACTGACACAGATCATGACCAGGGATCATTACTTACTGTATATCATTATCCGCTTCAAGGAAAGCCCCTGAAAGTTCCCCAGGAAATGTCCCATGTTACCACGTTGCCTTGGCATCTAATATCGCTTCTTCAGCACCTCGACGATCGTATATATCCATCGTTCCACACCATCCAACGACACTCAATCATCGTCTCGTGCGAAAGTAATCATGGTGAGTGGTTCATCCGAGCAAACTGATCTTCAGGTGCAAGTGGCCTCGCACAATGAAGCTGGATCCAATCAATTAAAGGGTCATTCGGCCCTGCCAAAAATGTAGGCCGTTTTCATGACCCACGGGAGCTGAGCGGTAGTGTTACCTCAATCCACCTTTACACCGCGTGTATTGGAATATGTTGATACTGCACTTCTGTTTGCCCCTTTCGTATCTGTGGGTACATTCTTAGTATCCGCTCAAGTTTTTGACTTGGAAATCAATAAGTGACGGTTCTTTGCATGTCGTATTCGCCGGCTCGTCTCTCCGTTTGTCACCGCCGGTTGTCGGCAATTCTTGTTGAAACTCATGAATCAGTGCTGGTTGACGATCATCAACAGCCATATAAATGATCACCTTTCCCATCGTAAACATCTTCAACCTAAGTTCTACGATTGCCAGCCCCAGTACGTCCCACCACGCAACACAAGTCGCACACCCCCCTGGATAACAAATTCTTGCTTTAAGTAAAATTTTCGACCCAATATCAACAAAATGCATCTTCTTCACCTCCTCGTAACAACTGGGCTTGCCGTGCTCGTCCAGGCGAACAGGATGTCCACCGAATTTGAGACTCATGCTCTAGATGCATTTGTGATCAAGGACTTCCTCGTTTACAACGTTGTCTCTACTGAATGGCGTGATCATTCCGCCAGACTTACCAATCGCAACATCACATGTAAGTTCGTTTCGAATGATTCGAGAAAGACTGATTTGCTAACCAGAATGCAGTCGTCTTTGCTGACCCAAATGCAAATACCACTACCAAGTGCGAGGATGGATGGACCAAGTCTGCCACAGTCGACAACACTCCCTTCAGCTACATTTACTGCGGTGCCGGTCCTGGTAATGGGTATGTCACAATCTCCCCATCCTCATTTCCTCAATTCCCTACGGAAGAGTTTTGGAGCTATTTCGACGAACAAATGCTGACCACCCGAACATTAGTGGTTTCTCTGCCTTCCGATTCAAGACTTACGACGGCCCAGGCAAATTCGAGCTCCAGATCACGCATTCGTTTTCTGACCCAAGGCATGCACCTCTCCGGCCAATTAGGAATACTGCTAATATGTATGACAGTCACTATCCGCCTCCTTACAACTACGTCCAGTACTTTGCTCCTGCAACTTTCGATCTAGACTGTGGAAATTCGAGCAGTACAAACCGTTGTGTCCGACCTGGGCCCATTCGTGGTGTTATCAACCAAATCACCAACTGATGTATCTTGATAGCTCTAGTCGAAAGTCTACTCTACGCTACGCTTCTCTGTTTTGCTTCGTATTCAGGGCAGCGCTTTGGGTGTACATTGGGCAGTTGTGTAGTAGGATGAATGTCCCTCAATATTGGGTGGTGCTTCGATTCTGCGTCTGGTGCCTTGCGGAGATAAGTTCGGCGTTCGTGTGAGGGGAAGCTTCCCAATAGATCGATTTGGGAAACCAGAACTCAGGGCCCTCGCCCAGGTTTTACGACTAATGAAAATAAGTTCTTGTTACTTCTGCTCAGAGACATTGTGATTTATAGAATATTCGAATGCAGAATTGGAACGCTGCGAAACGGCCACTGTCGCCTTGGCAGGGCTTTTGTGCGATCATACCAAGTTTCGCCGTTCCACCGAGCGTGTACAAGAGTGATGGGATATTCGTGTCACTCATCGGCGCCTGGATGCATGGCAGGCGGTAGCTTGCAGTCTGTGTGTGGGAACTGAATGGATATAATGCTATTCCAAGTGACTCATGCACGTTTCCTCTGCAGCCTACCGTCAGACACAGGCTTCAGCATTCATTTGGAAGAACTCCCCTGCTTACCTCCTTCAGCTTTTAAAACTGTCCTAAATCGGTAGGCGGCAGACCTCAAAGGGTCATTCTCGGCCAGATAGCTTTTCGAATTTTTTGCAGCAGATATAGTCTGTGATATTGATTCAGCTTTCTTTACGCACTATTGGGACTTTAGTTCCTTCTGATCAGGTATGGCTCGTGTTTCACATGTTCCATTCCAGCTTGTGTTCTGGCTGATGTATTCCGCATATTTGCTGACTCGATGTGGATTGCAGAGACACAAGAGCCGAGAAAATACTCAAAAATAGTCCATATTTCGGCAACAGGCCTTTACCCGCGTCAGGATCACACTACACCTATGTCGGGTCGCTATCCTTCTGCCACAAAGCTCAAACTTCGACATCCAGGCTGCCATCACCAAGCGTGACCATCGCTCCCGTATGCGTATCCGAACAAGGAAGGTAGTAAGAGTGACTCGATGTTGACAGAGCCCGGCATATCAACACAGGTGGAGTGAGTGCTTGAGTAAAACCACTGGAATTCGAAATCCTTGAAAGTTTCCCAGGCATTTGATCAAGTGGTGACCTGAAGCCACGAACTTCCTAGTATGTCTTATAAATCACAAAATTTTATAGAACTCTGCCTGTTATTACCTTCACCGGTCGCAAACCATAGTGGCCTTGGTATTAGCACACCAAATTACAGAAGATATTCTCTCCGAAAAGGCTACCTGAATTTGATTATCGAAATATTAATAGCCAGTTGTGACTCCCTATGAGCGACGCCAACAAACATGCTGCTGCTGACCAAAACCAGACTTGTCCCTCGGTAAAACTTCTGGGAAGTCTAATGTTTCAATACCTGCCTAATTAGCCAGCACTCGAGCAAGCTACGTATTCACGGCTCTGACTTGACAAACAATTAATCACGTGAATATCTCATGTGATCGATGGCTCACACTGTTCACAGCTCACGGCGTCCAAGGGACTCAATCTAGGCAGCATAGCCTCCTCGATTAGAGATCCTGAACTCTGCAAGATTATGACTGTTTGTCTCGACTTGACAAATCAGTAATAGCATATATCTCTCCTAAGTCCTAGTCCATGTCCATGATATCAAAGGGCACGGACCATATTTTGCCACATCCATAGCCTTTCCAGCACCGCCTCAAATTGCTAGCAACCACTACGCACTCTTGTGCGCGAAGCATCTTTAAAGACTTCGTAAACTTCACAATCAACGCCATTTTCAAACGCCCTTTCCATTTCAGGCACTTTTGACTGGGCATTCACATTTAATGTTCATTTCAAAGGTTAATTTATGAGTCTGCCTCGGTTGCCAAGGGCGGATCTTGAGAATTGCCACAATGCGAGACCGGATGTGACTCATTGGCATCATCGGATTATTTGCTACCACATACCACATGCCTGTTCCACTTCGGGTCGAGTCACATCTCGTGGTTCTAGCTCCTCATAGATCCAAAGACCCATCGATGACTCTGTAATTCAAGGTCACAGGTCAAGATATATATACTTCCACTTTCATTGTCCCTTCGTAGTTCCACTTTCATTTTCTCTCTTCATCGCAGACCCCCTCAATTTCTAGTGCCCTTGGGTATTCTCTCACTCCCCTTTTATGACATATTTCCATTCATATCCCGACAAGTCGCTCACCATGAATGGTTTTATGGTCACCCCCAACCATCGTCAGAATCGACGTCGAGAGCGTCCTGGCTCGAGGACTCGACGAACCATCACTCGCAAATCTAGCGTCCAGTATGATCTTCACGAAGGTATCATAGATGCCCGAGATTCCGACGTATATCTTCCCTCCGACAAAGCCAGACCATCTCCCCTTCTTCGTCAGAACTTCGACCAGAATTGGCAGAGATGGAAGGCTAGGCAAGCCGAAGAGAAAGCTATCGCGGAGATGGACAGGATACAGTCAGAACGAGAACAACTGCTTTTGTTCGGAGGCGAACTCGGAGACGACGTAAGTCTGATACCTGATGATGCCATGCTAGGCGTAGTGCTGGGACTTTTTGGAGATATCGATTACATTGATCCTTGACTTCACCCCCAATCTATCACTTTTTCATTTTGGACAGTGGCGTTGGCATTTGGAAAAGCAGATGTATGCTTACGCATCGCTCGCCAGGAGCTATATCAGCTGGGCATTCTCTACCATGACTACGAAGATCTTCCACAAGACTTCATGTCAAGCACAAATGCTTGCGATGTGCCAGTTCAGCAGTCAATACCAATGTTGATTCTTCGGCAAGGCAAGCCCAGGCGCTCTCGACGGCGTTCAACATGGCGTTCCATTCCCCTCCATGTCTCACTTTCTTCCTTGAGTGACGATGCAGACATTGCGCGATTCATGAGCCTTTCAACTCCATCGATTCAACATCGTGTCACACCCATGGTTGTCCCACAGTCATTACCGCCATTGGCGTCGGAAGCCTCAAATCATGATGATATTATTTCTACTTCAATACCGCATTGCAACCCTGATTTCTATTCCGGAGACTGGACTTTCATTCACACGCCAAACCATACAGTTCCGTTTCCAACACCATATTCCGAACCAGAGACCTGGATTCTGATCGACGACTCGTAGCAGGGCCACCCCAATGAGGTAAGCTCGGAGGACCGCTAGTATCAAATGCTAAGCGAGAGGAGCAATGAAGGGAGGTCTGGTCCTCATAAAATCAGCCCAGTGTTGCCTGGGGAACTGCGTCTCAAATGGGGAGACCAGTAGAATAAAACGGCTAGAAAAGAAGAGGAGGGAAAAGAGGAAGAGACCGACAGTAGTGTGCTCGCGGCAATGAATCGTTGGAGCTCGCTGTCAGGAAGATTGAACGGAGCAGTTCCGCGGACATGGGGGTTAAGACTGTGAATCATGGCTGCTGTGTGATCTTCAGCCTAGTGCTAATTTAAGCGAATATATCCTGGCATTACTCATTGTCAACCAATTTTCTATTCTTTGTATGTGCTCTTCTCGTCGTCCGATCAATAGTCGAGATCAAAGTTTGGCTTTCATCCCATTTTCTTGTTATTCCTAGTATCAATTCATCTTATCTCTAAAACGTGCCCAAACCTTTCTCGTACATTCATCCATTTATCTAGTAGTCATCGGTACTCCAACAATCCCGAGGCTTCCAACAATCACTCTCAATGTCCCCACGTTGCACAAACAACATTCGTCCCATCTTAAACCCAGTCTCCTCTCATCACCACCTTGACCTCCAGCCGCGGCAGCTTCCAAGTCAAATCCCTCATTCTCAAATCGCCCAATTTCGCCATCATCTCATCTCTAAACCCCTTCAAAGCCCTCTTCCTCTCTACCGGCCCTTCAACACCAAGTGCCTTCTGTGCCATCCCATCCACCAAGACGCGTCTCAATCCCTCTGCCTGCCCTTCTTGGTCCAAATACCAAATTCTCCTCTCTCCCCCAGCAGCTCCTCCAACGATGATTCCTTTCTAGTCAGCACATATGTACAATCGACAACCACAGTGACCGTCTCAAACTCGCGGAACTCCAGGAAGAAAACGTGATTGTTATAGGAGTAGCGAAAAAAGTTCGCTAGAGGAGCTCGGAGAACGCCATGTGCTTGACGTCGAACAGGGCACTGTTGCCGAGTTGCAGATTGTCCAGATCGGAAGCCTGGATGCGTAGCATGTGACTCGTTCTTGGGACGTGAGGAAGGACATCCGAGACGAAAGCTAGCGACGAAAGTGGTGGAGTGGCAGCGAGAGGAGGAGTCGGCAATACTCTGTTGTTGATGATAGGGAAGTAGAAGGTGTCAATCTTGGGATTGACGTAAACGTATAGAAACTATCGAGTGGCAGCAAGAGCAGCAGACCAGCGCGGATCGAAGAATAGCTTGAGTATGCTGAGAGTCTCCACTCTGGCTTCGTGGGAGGTACGAAGCAGGGCCGGCGTGTGATTTATACTTACGAGATGGTTAATTTGGGGGAGGTGGAGGAGGTGGAGGATGCGAGGGCCACATCGAGCGGAACGCTAGATCTTGAGACGGAGCTCAGTCGGGAGTCTAGGGAAGAGGTGGAATCTAGAGCTGGGAGTGGTGGCTCTCATGATGGTTTGATGATAGTGACGTTCGTGGTGGAAAGTTAGATGAGAGTTGTCCTTTGATGCCGGTGGTTGACAGGTGTGGCTCCGTGACAATGACTTATGACGCGACGGATATAGATTAGTAGATTAATACTGATGTGAAAATAATCAATTTAGTATTGTAGGACTTCCATACGATTATCGAAGCAGTCAGAAGTGTTTTGGCAGTATATGGTGTTGTGAGTGAAGTTTGGGACTTTCCAGGGAATTATTGAAATTTGGACGAACGAGGCAATCGAAGCGAGTTTACGCGACATAGATAAATCAGCAACGGACGGCACAACCACGCGTCGAGGTCATGACAATTGTTGTCAGCATTGTATAGCTACGTAGGGGTCATAATAATCGTCTTCGTACATCGGATACTCATTCAGACAATGACAAACTTCATGATACTGCCTTTGTCTTTTCACCGTGGTGTCATGGCAGGTTATATTTTCAGACTCCAGTTATTAAAGTGCACTGGTATCCCAAAAATTCAAGCTCCAGTGAGCATAATAATCTAAGGAAAAATATCTAAAAGGATACGAACAGCATAGGTGCTATGGTATCATGTGCGCAGGCTAGGTAGCGCCCCGAACACGACGCGTGCACGAAATCACTACGCTTGCCAAGATATAGCTCACTCGCTACTTATCCATCATTTAGACTAATTCTACGGTCATGGTGGTCATAATATCACTAACAAGTGCTTGTCAGCTTTCCAGGTCTAGCTATTTGATTGACCAGGCTACTCCCGAGAACACGGGATATAGTATAAACAGAGGCCTAAAACCAAAAGAGCATAGCTTGCCATTTTCCGAGGAGGGTTTGAATGGACTCGATCAAACTCCAGAGAAAATCAGAGTTGGTAGGTTTCAAAATGCTGTCTCTTCGTTATTTCAATCTGTTGATATACAGAGATGTGGAATATGTTTGTTCGGGCATCTTGATAGTGGGCTATTGATATCAGAAGAGAGCGGCCAATTGCGCACCTGGCGATACGAGAACATCGAAGTCACAAAACGACCTTAGAATTTTACTCAACTATTAAAGTGATGCCACGAATCTTTCCCGTGACACAACTATAGCTTTCAGTTGAGGAATAATTTATTGCCATGAAATCGAATTAGTACTTCTTACCTACCAGTATGAGGTGAGCTTAGCTCAAACGGTCACTTTTTCCAGTATCGACAGGAGGGGTAGTTAGACGGCTTACGCTACTCTAATATGATTCTTACCGAATATTGTATTACTACCCCCTGAGACTTTGGAAGACATACTGAGATTGGAATCACAAAACACAGAGACAACTTGAGGGCGTAATCGTGGGTCCAGTGACAGAGCAGAAACCACTACTAGCAGAGTGCTGACGTGTTGTGGTTCATTTCAGACAAATTCCGGTCAAATCTAGGGATTATATGAATGTTCAGAAAATAACTGATTCTCTCAGGTGTCATGGTTTTTGGCTTTTGCCTCCGTTTATGCAAGCAGTGAAGATAGACATTCGGTGACCATTTCCTGTAAATTATCCATCCTGTCAATGTCCATCCGTTTCGTTCATTATGGCTAGGTTATCCGCTAATAGGCACCTTCAAACTAGGTACCCCCAAATTTTTGACCGTCTTCAGCCCATTTCGGAACAAGGAATTTGATAAAAACCTTAGGCGCTGTCCATGATACTGTCCTTGGGAGCAATCTGTGATACCCTGCGAAGGGTCTATTCGACGTCCTCTTGGGAAGCGATATCATCCCGCTGTATCTCAGCATAATCAATGGTATCTCCAATGCTTAAGCAGACCATATAGCTGACTGGTGGTGTTTCGTCAAGCCCAACTCTGTCTTCGGGACTGCGTTGAATAATGTCATCAGCACCTATGGCATGACTTTTCTCACTGGACACAGCGTCGAAGAACGAAACATGACTACTTCGATCTCTGGGATATTCTTCAAACACGATTGTAAAGGTTCAAGATTAGTGATTTCGATCTACGCAGAAAAACCGGCTGGAAACATGCTAGGAATGTGACGTAGCCTCGCCTCATAAGCGCCATAGTCAGCGCGAGGTGTCTCACAGATCCCAGAAATGACGGTCGCATAGCCTTGAACATTTGAGGTAAGTACTTATCAAAGTTTCCTAAAGCAAAGTGGAAGTTACGACTGATAGGGACCGTGCCATCTCGCTCTTCAGAGAAGTAAAGTGTATCGGCTTCGACGTTGAGGTAAATATATGACTTGCTACATTGACCTTCGAAAATCTGCGCAAACCCTCCCTCCAAGACTTCTCGCCTTTTGACTCTTTGCATATGTGCAGATTGACAGGCGCTGGTGTTCTGGAAGTTCCCTTGGATATCGCTCCGTGGTAGGCTATCTCGACGATCCTGGGATTGGGGAGATTGAGCTTCCAGATCTTGCACCGAAGCTCAGGGGCCAGTTTGCCAGAGGTATAGAACTCGACTGCAGGAATAATCTTAGAGAGCTTGATGGGATCACAATTGTCTTGGTTCGAGTCTTGGACTGGTATGATCTTCGTGGTGGATTGATCTCCGGGTGCTGGGATGAACTTGGAGAATTGATCGGTAGCAGAGGTTAGAAGGTATTCGTTGGATGATGATTTCTGATGCGTTCCAGAAGTAATCCTCCAATTATAAATAATGGGGTGGTTTGGTAGCTTACATCAAGCTCAGCATCGAATCTGCCAGCAGTAGGCTTTCGAGGCCGGCGCGTTGTGTTCAGAGGTCGTCATCTTAGCATTGGATCTAGATCGAATCATTGAGGATGCTATCGCGAGTATAGTGGCAGTAGGTTCCGACGCATCTCTGCTCCCGCTGTCGGCCATGTCTCCAGATCAAGTGTGGCACTCTGAGGAGGGTATGTGGACTGCAGAGTTGAGAGGGTACTGATGTTGGAAATTAACTGGATGATGGGAAGTCGCGATATATGCAGTCGAAATATTACCTGAAAGTTGCGCGCTACAAGAATTCATCTGGAGTATTCATAGAGATTTCGTCGACAAGAAAATGAATCGGCAACTGGCAGGCAGATTGACGAGCGAGCTTTGAACGCAACCATTTGCACAGAGGTGAATTCATGATCACCAGTGACCGAGCAAATGATGACACACCGAAACTAGTCTCCAGGAAATGAGCAAAATGAATTGAGCAGACTGACTATTACGAAATTGATCAATTCCCATGTATACCAATCAGAATGTCTTCTGTGCTTGAATCCTTCCAAGTCTCGCTTAACTGTGCCTTATCAAAACAAAAGAATACTTGGGCCTGACGGGAACCAATCACCGGGAGATACAGTGCATGAAACGCCTTCTTAATAACAATAGAATTTCTATTGAAGTACAGCTATTATACAGCTGGACGTGACTTGAGTATCACTAGACTGGGAGTTGACTCGTGATAAAGGGAAATGCCTAACAGACCCGGTGGCTCACAAATGTCATGTTTAATAGCTTACTTATTTATTACTAACAGCCTCTCCAGCTAGCAAAATGAGTCCTCGGCGAACAAATTTAGGAACCTCGTAATAAACTTCACCAAATTCGTCCCTTTAGCTTGATTATCACCAAAGCAAAGTCGTCGAAACGATAGGTGACATAAAACAATCCGTTCTATCTATGTCTTATTCTGTTTTCATGATTTTGGTATCGATTTGCCACCTTCATTGAAACGAGAGAAGAGTCTCAGGAAATAAGAAAACGTGTTGCTCTTGGACTGTTTATCACTACTAAGTCTGTGGCGCTCCTAATTCCCATGTGAACGAGCAGTGACGCCAAGCACTTCTTGACCTCCTACACTTTTAACAGTGCTTTAAAGACATTGAATCGAGAAGATCAAATATCACGCCATTAGACGTCTAACTTCGATGTGATTGCTACATTCCCTGCGCAACTGATCAAAATTGCCACAGGCAAAGCACAATTCTGTAAAGCAAGGATCAGCCTCGGCATTCAGCCTCGTGCTTGTCACGGTTGAAACGATCAGCCAAGCAGCACCCTTTCGGCCATCTGAAGCACACCATCCCTCCCGTCCACAGCCTTCCACGATTATATATCGATTGACATGCCCACCGCGCCTCTAGAAATATGGCTGCTGCCAGACGAGGCCAAGGGCCATTAAACATCGACCTGCCCAACGGCGGGCTTCCAAATCCTGACCTACCACCCCTCTCAGCGCTCTTTCTTATCTATTTCGACATCAAAGCAGGCTACACAATTGGGTGGAAACGATCATTACCAGCGGTTGAAATAGAAGGCGTGGTTGAATATAAGAGTTTGCCCTCGGGACTGCATACGGTCAAGGAGGACTTGATATATTTCGTTCACGATAATCATGCTGGACTCAGCGCATTTATTAATGCCCCGTCGGCAGAGGAATCGAGAAATGCCCGGATGATTGCTGTTGGAATCATGGTGCCTTTGAGTTATGGCCGATTAGGAAGAAGCTGGAAACACGCTGAAAAATTGAAGGAGATGGCCAGGTAGACAATGCAATTAATTGAGGAGGGAATGAAGCTTACTCGAGGCAGTGAGTTGATCATCGACACGACCCAGACAGAAGTCCTCGAGAAATACTGGGAAGAGCATAAAGCCCACGGTCCATCTCCCCCTCCCGAGACAGGCTCACTACTAGATTCTCCCTCGAGCTTGAAGTTGAAACCTGCACGAGCAATACCTGGGAAGCCCAAAGGGCATGGAAGGAACCGTTCAGCATCAGATGGAACGGCATTACTTCCTCCTGGACATAAATTATCGCCTTACCATCCAGCGTGGAGTCTGCTACGGTTACTAGAAGCATTCGGACCTCTCATCTTTCCTTTACACAGAGCTGCTCTTTTACGAAAGAGAATATTGATAACAGGCCATGCTCCCGTGCAAGAGACCTGTAACTTTGGTTCGAGCTTGCAATTCCATACCAGTTTTCCGAATACTAATTAGTAACAGTATATGACATTTCCGTGCTCTCAAATATTCCCTTAGCAGTCAGCGACCTCCTAGCTTCCACAGCACCTCCTCAGAGACTCCGACCCCTCTTCTCAATTGGCGTCCACGACATCCCATTACTAGAAGAAGACCTCCGTCTATCCAAAATAGCAGCCTCGGCAGAGACACCAGGTTCAGATGTATCAGAAGCCAGAGACGAGCCCGGATGCGGCTGGATAGCGTGCACGACCGACAGCATCCTCGCCATGAAAAGCAAACTCTACGATGTCCTCATCACGATGCCACCTCCCTGTTCAGAAGATGCCAGCGTGAAAATCTGGCCTAAGATAGAATCGCCGCAAGGCATAGAAATGAAAGCCACGCAGCGAGATCTCCGTCGATACCAGACTCTGCGCTGGGGTCTATCGCGACGTGTATCTCAACCACCCAGTCCAGTTGACAGGCGAACAAGTGGATCAGAGCTTGCAGAGTTAGACGTCCCACGTACTTCATCATCTAGCACATCTCTACCCCGAGAGATGCCCATGTTTGATCTCCCTGATACAGACCATATCGTCGAGCCTTCATCCTGGTCTGCACTAGCCTACTCAGGCTTCATGTGGTGGGCCTCCTCCGGCGAAGAAAGAGGAGACTCGGAAGAAGAAGCCGATACAGACGCAGCTTTACTTTCTGGTCTTGCGCTCTCGCCTTCGAGTCCAGCACCTTCACGCTCGGTGTCCCAATCCACGTTATCTATGACAGGTAAAGGCAAAGGAGGAGCAGCAGCAGCAGCAGCAGTAGGGGAAGACTTGAGCGCTAAGCAGGAAATGGCGATTATCGCTTATTTCCATCGTCTAACGACGCAGATGTTGACGACTGTAAGCGATATTGTCGATGCTACGGATTCGGACGATGAGCGCGAAGACGAGGCAGCGTCTTTGACGCAAGGAGCTGGAGAGGTGGACGAGAATGAGACTGGGCCGGCAGTGCATGTGGGTAGTGAGGATGTAGTGAGGATGGGTCTCGATGTATGGTCTGCTGCTGATCACCAGTTCATCCAAGCGATAGCCAAGGAGTATTTTGGGCGGCGTGCTTATGTTGAAGGACGGAACGTCGATGTATGTGGGATACGGCTTTGCTAATTGAAGCTGAGCGAGTCTCGAGTTTGTCTGTAAGATGTTTCCTGTACGTTATGAGTGCGGAGTATATTGCCTTTCGCAAATCATGGCACGATCAATGTATCACGTTTCAGATGGGATTGATAATCATGTGTGATATTCTCATGTTCATGAAGATTATCTATCTCATCTTTTCGCACCGTGAATTCCTCAAATGTGCCCACAGCTACGTATGCACAATAAACATTTTCGAAGTAGACGCCAAGCCCCATGCCACTCCATATTTTACAAAGTCCCCAACAAACAATGCTGCCAGCCGAGAAAAGCAAAAAGCCAAGTACCAAGTCCGTGATCATTCCTCGTCAGTATCCGTATCAGTCTCACTGGTATCTTCTGCCTCGTCTCCGTCCGTGTTGCTCTCCTCGTCACTTGACTCGTCATCTTGGGCTTGGACTGGCTTCTTCTTCTTCTTGGTTGCTGGAGCACCGGAGACACCTCCGCTCTTGAGGGCATGCATTTGACCAGCAATGGAATCTGTTTGTACGTTAGTGGACTTTCTTTTTCAGTGTCAACTTGGTGAATCTTACCCTCATCAGGCTCACTAATCTCCTCTTCCTCCTCAATTTCAACTGCCTGGCTCGCATCTGCTACTACTAGTGTGACCTCCGACTTGGTGTCAAAGCCAAGATACGAGTCGCAGACCAGATTGAAAACAAAAGTATAGTTGCCAGCGGATGGCGGGGCTTGAAACTGCGCTTTGAGAGTTTGCATGTTGAACGTGGGCTCTCCGCTCTCGTCATAGATAGGCTTGTCAAATGTTGTGAATGTAAATGGCGGAACGGCAATCTTTCCTTGCTTGCTGTCTGTGAGGAACACGTGCCATCTAGGCGAATACTCGCGGGCAAAGTATGGTGCATGTGCTAAGGGTGGTTGGACTGGCTTGTCTTCTTTCTTCAGCTTTCCGTCCTTGCCCTTCGTTCCTCGGCCGTTGATGGCATCCACATCATCCTCATCTGGGTCAACATCCTCAAGATCGAGTTCGTTCAATTCTGGAACGTTGACACTTCCAGGAGGAATGAATCGGCCTTTGACAATGAGTGAAACCAGCGATCCGGGGGTGATGAACTTCTCGCCTACGACCTTGAAAAATGCCTTCTCTACCTGAAGGCGGGGTAATTGTCTGGCAACGTTGGTCGCGGCCTGGTACTGAGCTTCTGTGAGAAGGCCCTTCCCAACGGAAATTCTCTTCCTGTACGATTCTGGCAGACCCATATATTCCTGGAGTGATAGATGTGTTTTCGCGTCGCCTTCGATAGCTCTAGCGATTGACTGTGTGATATGCGGTAATTGAAGAAGTGGTGATCCTCCTGGAGGAATGGCTTGTAGCAGGTGCTGAGTGGTCGAATAAGACGCCATGATAGGTCCAGTCGTACCAAAAGCAAGGGCAATAGCAGAGAAGGCAGAGCTGAGAGTCTGAGCAATTGGGGCTACGTCAACTTTTGACTGATTGAGCGCATTGTCGTCCAATTCAACTCGACCAAGATATGCCCATAGAAGTCCCAAAGCCTTTCGACGAACACCACCCTCTAAATCCTCCAGCTTTGTTCGCTCCTTGGCTGACAATCCAGCTGCTAATGGAGTTACCTCGCCCTCGGCCAGTATCCTCGACTCCAGCTTTGCCAGTCCCGAATGTGCCTTCTCCCCTTTCAAGATGGACTTGAACTCTAGACCAGTCGACAAAGCACCAATGACGCTACCTTCAGTCATGCCTTCTTCGTACTCCTGGAACAGATTGTTGGCGCTCTCGACCAAGATCTTCTCCTTTGATAGTCTCTGTGTTCCATACCACCATGATCCAACTAAGTAAGGTAATAGGACACCGAGGAGAGCTGCATAGACCAAGATTACGTATTTTCCGTTTCCGTCAGTGATTATGAACTTAGGTAACGCAATTCCAATACTGTAGCTCTGTTTCCCATCCGGGTGTCCAAATTCTTGGAAGTTTCTTCTAATATCCTCGTCGGTGAGCGCCTTGTACGCCTTGGTGAGCTCGACGAAATAGTCATTGAGCGATTCGATTGTTTGGTTCTTTGCTGGGTCGGGCCTGATCTTATCGGGATGGAATTTGAGTGACATGCGCTTGTAATGTGACTTGATTTCCTTCTCGGTGGCAGACTATTCCAAGTCAGTACATATTTGGAGAACAAGCACAGCAGACTTACATCTTTGATGCCCAGAATGTCGTATGGATTCCATATTTTTGGAATGATTCGCGCAGTCACAATGATCAAGTAGGCCATGAAAGCCATCGTGGCCCATCCCGCCACGACCGCAACAGCTCTCTTCAGCTTCCTCTCCTTCCTCCTCTGAGCCTTTCTCTGACTATCGACCAAGTCTGCATGTTCTGGACGGAAGTCTGACTTTATTCGCGGGGCTGTCGCACCGGGATCGGTACTGGGCTTGAGGACAGAGTATGTCAAGGGAATGGTGATGATAGCAGAGAGTGTGAAGACGAAGAAGGGGAAGAATTGTCCCTGGAACCTATTAGCTCAGGAAGAATCGTGAAGATAAGGAGCGTCGCATACCTGATCATCGTAGGAGTAATCTGTAGAGCTCATCTTGCCTACTTAGTCCTGCGGACAGTACTGAATGGAGACTTGCGCGCAAGCTGCTGTGGAGATGCACAATTCGCAGAAGACAGTAAGCTCTCCAGAAGTCGGACTGTATGGGAATATTCCACGGCAAAGTTCGTGGATCGCGAGGTGGTAGAAAAAAGAAGGAAGAAGGAAGTTCGTTCGAAATGCCACTGTGGCTCGTCGGCCGTCACTCACTTACTCGCAGTACGAAGGAAGGACACCTCACCTCTCTAAACTTTAGTCGGGTTCGAAGCCCGCCTTGCCTCTTCGGGCGAATGTACGCCAGGTCCCATCGCACCGCCTTCGTATCAGCCAATCAAAGCCGCGTTCCTCTTTATGAAATAAAGTAAATGGTCTCGAACAGAAACTCGCAGATCGATATGGTCACTGTAAAGTCAAATCAATGCAAACATAACGTGTCCTGAAAATCTTCAAGATGAAAAGCTGTCATTCGTTCGCCAGCAATGCCGTTCGCCAGCAATGCAATGCCCTGCCTCTACCACATGCTAATACAGGTTTTGCATCATTTCATAGAGCCGTGACCTGTCCTGTCAAAGCGCCTTGCTAAATATGCAACATTGTATCCCAAATGTCAAGCCTTGACTTCGACGGCTCTATCTCTCTTAGCAAATATGTAATTGATCTTGCAATTGTCCTCCTTGAGGACCTCTGCTAGGACCTTATCATCCAGTACCATCTCTGCCTGTTTGACGTCCTCGTTTTGGTAGCCGAATACATCTTCCGTCTCTCCTCTGAAAACACTAGTATCGATGTGTCTATACATCATCAAGGCTTTCATCTTTGCTTCAGAGCTTTTTGACTTCTTCTTTTTCTGTTCCTCCACAATTCTCTTCTCCACGGCAGCGACGTTGGCCTTGGTACCCGATACTATCGCATTCGCCGCAGGGAACAATAAATCATCGTCGCTGTCTTCGGGGTCTTGATCGACCGGAGTCAAAGGAATATCCGTCTCTCCATCAGGTACAGCAGGGGCCAGATCAGCTCCAATACCTGTACAGTCACAGCCTAGAAGCTGATGAGTCTGGCAACCGTC
Organism: Neospermospora avenae; assembly: GCA_014282315.1. NCBI lineage: Eukaryota > Fungi > Ascomycota > Leotiomycetes > Helotiales > Ploettnerulaceae > Neospermospora > Neospermospora avenae. The sequence continues at coordinate 52,284 of JACBAH010007764.1, read as the reverse complement.
ACTCATGTCTAAGCGAAACAGATCCCTCAACTCTTCAGGAGAGAAGCTACCTTCACTCTTCTTTCCATCGACAACACTATCGGCCAATCCCGTCTTCGTGACTTGCCGTTGGTAGATTTTCTCATCCATACCACCAGCTAACACGAGCCTGTATATCTTTACAGGTCTCTTCTGGCCGTGTCTATGAATTCGAGCCATAGCTTGCTGGTCTGTGGCGGGATTCCAATCAACATCGAATAGGAATAGGCGAGAAGCTCCAATGAGATTCAGACCAGAGCCACCAGACTTTGCGGACAGTAGAAATGCAAAGACGTTACTCGCATCAGATTTGTTGAATTTGTCTACTAGTCCTTGGCGCTGCTTCTGAGGGGTTTTGCCGTCGAGCCGTAGAAATGTCAAGGACATAGAGGCGAGGTGCTGGCCAATCAGATCGAGTGTAGAGGTGTAATTCGAGACAATGACCACCTTCTCCGAAGTCTTTTGAGAGATAATTTTGAGCAGCTTGTCAAGTACTCTAAATTTGGCACTCGAATTGACGTTCGACTTGTTCATAATTTCTGGAGGTATGACATCAAGCAGCGCAGCAACGACAGGATTGCTAGGTGCATCTTCCTTGCTCTTCAACAGGCTTGGTGCATTGCAGACTTTCTTGAGTATTGTGATCAACTGGAGAGACGCTTCGTTCGCACCTAAGGCCTTACCGAAAAAGGGAGAGCTGATGATATGCTGATAGACCTCAGCTTGGGCTTGCGTAGGCTTGCAAAACACCATGTATTCTGTCTTTGACTTCAAGTACTTAGCTAGCAGGTCTGCCGTGCGCCGGAGAATGAATTCTTTCGTCAACTCGCTCAGTTCTTCGCCTCTTGCTGCACCTTTCTCGACATCTCTGCTTGATGCTGCTGGCTGTCTGCTCTTCAAGATCGGACCTTCAAACTCCTTCTTGAACGTGCTGTACTTCCCCAAGAGACCAGGATTGATGAAATCGACCATCGTGAAGAACTCCGAAAGATCATTCTGCATCGGTGTTCCAGATAAGATGACTCGTCTGTCGGTGTTCAGACTGAGGATCGCCTGAGCAGCCTTGTTTTGTGCAGTCTTCAAACGATGACCCTCATCAGCAAAGATTATATCGATCCCAGCACCCTTCTTGAGGTCTGCCTGGACCGACCTCAATCTCTCGTATCCGATGATCATTACACTATAGCTCTTCCCGTGCGTGAAGTCGGTAATCTTCTTCTTGCCTTGGCCATCTTCAATGAAAACACCGATTCTCTCGTTGCCGAGCCATTTCTTGAACTCGGCTTTCCAATTTTCAATCAATGTCACAGGACATACGATGAGAGCCTTCTTGATCACGGGGTCGGATCCGTAGATTGGGTTCTGTTTTAAGAGTGTCCACAGCAAACAGATAGTCTGAAGAGTCTTTCCAAGACCCATCTCATCTGCGAGAAGCGCGCCCCGGCCATCATAGTTTCGTAATCCCATCACACATTCGTAAAGGAATTGGATTCCTTCGCGCTGATGCTCATGAAGATGCCGACCAAGGAAGGGATCAAGTACTACGTCAACAATTTGCTTTCCCTTAGGACACTCTTTTGGCCTCTTCATCACGAGAGCTCCTGGGGCATTGGGATCGTGGCGTGGTGTCGGTGACCCATTCTGATTCTGCGGCATGATAGCTGTTGACAGAAGAGGATTCTTGAACTGCGCCTTCATAGCATCGCTCTTGCTGGTGGCATAGAAACTCTGGGCAGGGATCACCTCCAGTCCTGAGTCGTCCTCTCTTTTCTTGCCAAATAAAGGCATATTTGCTTTCGGCAGAGAAATGGGTGCTTTCGGAAGGGCTGCAGGAGTCGATGGCCGCTGGGCAGTATTATTCAAGAAGGGTTTCCCAGCCAAGAAATCCGCCTTGGTGATGATCGAATCGACTTCAACATCCTTCCCTCCGATACTCAGTGTACTACCAGGAAGAAGTGGATCTCTAAACGAGCATCTGCCCATCTCTCGACCCGAAACATCCTGCAAGTGCGCATATCCACCGTAGACCGATAAGACTCCATCTCCATCCCAAGTTTTGTGCTTCTTTGTGGTATATTTCCGCCTTCGAAGATGAATCATTAGCTAGTATGTGTATGGTGAAGAACATAACGTACCAAAGCACCATATAATAGTTCTCCGAGTAATCGGAGGAAGCTTTGATATCCGGTCTTGCTTGAATCGGGTTGCTGACAGGTATCAATGGCTTTCGTGGAGCAAGCACAGCAGAAGATGGTGGTGCAATGGATTTCTTGGGAGGCGAGTCTTCAATGACGTGGACGAGGAGTTTCCTCCTCTTTGCAGGCGGTGGGGAATCTGGTACACTATCCTCAGTCGAAGCTGAAGTTGGTCTAGCAGCACTCCTGGGCGCGGGTGGTTTGAATGGCTTGAACATCTTCGCACAGCAGTGCTTGATCTAAAGTGCTTCTTGAATTGTGAATCGCGAGACAGAGACGCGACGACGCGTGACAAAATGTCTTGGCGTGATTATCTGTAGATCTCATCACCTGACTTCGCGTTCGTGATTTCGTTGACCGTCTTTCGTTCGTTTGTAGGATAATTCTTGAGGACTGTTTGCGACAATATTGAGTTACGTCAAAGGGATCGGACTTGTTCCAGTGGCTATTGTCCTTCTCTCATCGTCCCTTCTCAAGAGGCGGCTAGGTATCCTATCGATGGCAAGGAAAGGGTGGATATCTAGGACAAACGGTGCACTTTGCGATAGGAGCCTCCTGGGGGTACGAAAGCTTTCTATGACTTTAACTTATTGCTATGGTAATTTCATGACAACTTTATATGACTTTAACTTGAAAGTATGATAATGTCACGAATTCAATTTGACATATCAACCTCCTTAGTAATGTACTATCAACTACGCTCAACCGGCCTATCCTCCGACAATAGGTACCTGAACGTCAACAGCTTGACTGAACGAGACGCGGAAAGGAATTGCTGGAAGCACATATCGAAAAAAATTTGGTAACTGATTGATTCTTATCAAGCATTATCTCGGCTTGCGAGAGCCTCTTTGTTCTGTACTTTCGCCTCCTAGCAAGATACGAAATGGCGATACTGCAGCCGGATTTCTTTGTAGTCAGGGTTGAAAGAAATCTGACTTTGAGATGACAGATGACAGATGATAAATGATGGCGGCAGAGTTCTCATTCCCTGTAGAACACTGAACTTGGTTCATTTGTTCAGCATGCGAGTATGGGATTTTCGAAAGCATCCGTGAACAAAGCACATGCCGTGTTGTTCAACGAAGGCCCAGGCTACGTTTTCGTCAAATCGATCCAAGAGGGCAACAATGGGCAAACTTTAATCGTTCGAAGCATAGCGGACGGTCAACTATACATTCGCAAGAAGCTTCCCGAACATGAGCCTGAAAGCAACGAAACGGCTTTCCATGAATTGCTGCCGGAAAATATCGCACCGAGACTGGTGGGAATTACCAAATATGATCATGGAGACGCTTTAATCTATTCTTATTGTAATGGTGGAAACTTCGCCGAATTCATCTTCAAGTATGCCGAAGTAGAAAAGGAGTTTGCACCCCGTGCGATATTTTGGGAGTTTACAAGACAATTGCTCAATATCCTTGCTTACTTACATTCTGGCTGGTCACCCGATGGCAAAATTCAGAAAGAATGGACACCTGTGAGCATTTTCGTATACGACTTGAACTACTATCAATTACACACGCTCGAAAGTCTGATTGAAAAGTGGATCGTGCTGGACCTGCAGCAAATGCTAACCTCAGAACATCCAGATCCAACATACAGACTGTCACGAAGGAAACGTCTTGATCCAGTGGTCTCCAACGAAAACATCCAAGTTTCCGCGTTTTGTACTGGGAGATTGGGCTCGAGCACAGTTGGTAACCGATGATTACACCTCGCAGCTAGATACGGATTGGTACGATGAAGAGTACGGCGAGATTCAAGCTCTTTACGACATAATTATCGCTCTCAATCAAGCGCGACCAGATTTACAAGATAACACATTAAACGATTCTCCAATCTGGCATTTCAGAAAGATATGGGACACTCTGGATCAGGAGAGATGTCTGAAATTACACCAGAATACGCCTGGGTTCTCCATAGCTCAATACATAGCTGAAAGATACAACCCAATGGCAGATGAGAGACTCTCCAGAATACCCGCAGTTGATAAGATAGATGTCAGATGGACAAAGCCTGAGACACCTCTTGGGTTTGTTCGATTTGGAGGCGGCAGCCAAACATGTGAGCAAAGTATGGTTAAATGGATGAGAGAAGCAACAAGACTGGGAATGGAGGGGAAAGTGCAAAGCTTGGTCGGACCTTGGGAGTGGATTTCTGTTGATAAACTGCCCCTTGGTATCGTCTCTCAAAGGGTTCCGTTGCCTTGTTCTTACTTAGTGTGTCCCTCGGAGGCTGTACCTACGGCGATGTATGCAGCAGCGGCGGCATTGCAGCTTTCAAATAATGGTAGAAAACCAGTGGATGACACGGTCAGAAGCATTTTTGGTAACGTTTGAAATAGTGTTATTTACATTTTCTCGAGCTTCATTCCCTCTCACTTTAGACAAGACACATGATATCTACACTCGCTCTGCCCCTTCCTATCTACTGGAGCATTGAGTCAAGACTTTCTCCTAGAACGCCCTCAATTTTGACAATCCAGCGATGTGTCTCCTTCTCCACGACATCATCATCATCCTCTTGCAGCTCGCCAATAAATGGCAGCATCTCTGGTAACATTGACAGCCACTCCTCGCCTAGTCTGTCAGTAAGCTCCTGCTCACATTTGACCGCTGCCAATCGAACACTAGCCGTTTCGGATCGCATATGTTTAAGAATTGCTCCATTGAGCTCTTTGTGGTGATCGGATGAATCTGCTGCCGCGGCAAGCTCAACCACAGCTGGGATGAGATCAAGTGCCAGTGGGAGAGTTGCAGCATTCTTAAATTGCTCGCAAAGGACAGGTGCAATGACAGCAAAGTGAGACGGAGATTGCCAGAAATCGTCCTGGTCATGCTCGAAACATTTCGTCAAAGTTCGAAGGACTCTGGACCAGAGTTCCTTGGAGACCTCGTCTTTCGGATCAACGGCGCCAAGAATGTCTATTGCATTGTCCAGTAGGTATGTGGCATAGTTGGTGACGATCGATTTGAGATTCTCGAAGAATACTGCTAGGAATCCATATATGCTCTGTAGTCGTAAAGCCCGACCTCTCTGGTCCTTCTTCGGTAGTGATGACGCCCTTTCGATCAGATTGGAGAAAATGGGCCTGAACGTAGCATCATTGAACTTGTAGATCATCTTAATAGCAACATCGTTAACCTCCCCTTCGATCTCGGCAATGGCTTCAATTGTAAACTGTTCATCTGCAGACAGCGTCCATTGTCTCCGAAGATCGAAAGCGTTCTGGAAGATCTTGGCAATAATTGGTGAATACTTGGTCACAACAGTCTTTGGATGCTTATCTACAGCAATACTGAGAACCTCGAGATATTCATGTAACGCCTGTTCACTGTTAGTAGGATCCACAGGCTTGATCCATTTCTACTCACCAGAACCCCCACGGTTGAGGCCTGCGCCCAGTCTTTCTCCAATGCTCCAAACATGCTCTTGGCGTCAACTTGCTTCGCCAAAAGTTGCATACATTGTACCCGGCTCTCGTCAGCTTCACCGTTGAGATCAGCTTCGGCGGAGATGTTTGATATGTGGAGAAGCTTCTCCAGATACGCTCCCGAAACCATGTAGGGTAGGTGATGAGCTAAAGCACTCATGAAAGCGTAGCCTGCGCTGTACAACCTCTGAGCGTCATCACCTGACTGTATGCTTGACTCCATGTACTTCAAGGCTTTCGGTATCGCTACTGGAAGGACCGAGACAATTCCCTCCCTTAGGATCTCGACCAATGAGGCAAGGCACAAAAGAGCCATAACCCTAAGGCGTCTGTCTGATTGGCCAAGACAGTGAGCACTCGCAATGGTCTCGGCAGCTGCGGAAACGGCCTCCAAGTCTTTCTTTCCATATTTTTCGGAGATCTTGTCGACGCAGCCGACGGCAGTGTGCTTGTACAAAACATCTTTGGATTCACGAATGATAGCCGTAAGTTGTGGGAGGAAGCTGAGCATTGCGACTCTAGATACCGCATCTGATGCACTTTCTTGGTCGATGCGAACCTCCAGTGATCGTAGCACTTTGCGTCGTAATGCTTCGTTGGGTCTGTCAAGCAAACCTTCCACAGACTTGACGAATTCGCTGGTTGACAACAGGCCGAGGAGGCTTTCCAACACATCACCGCAAGCATTGTGCAAGCGCTTCTGGTCCTTCAAGGTATCCGCCAAACCCAAAATGCTCTCTAGTAGGGCTGAATAAAGGTCTCGAACTCTTGCGGCATCCATATCGTCATGACTGAGCAGCTTTCCGGTCCGGGAAATGAGACGCCTTTGTGAGAGTAGATGTGGTAGTAATGCCAGCTCAGCAAGGGCAACTCTCTGTGGATCCGAGTCTCCGTCCTCATTAGTGCCAAGTAGAAGGTTGGAATATGTTGGCTTAGGTTTCAACACGTCCACGACCAAATCGAGGTACTTGACAGCTGTTTGCAGCTGAACCTCGACTCCAAAAATCCCGGTCAATTCGGAAGCAAAAGATTTGATGCTGTCATTTACGCCGTATTTGTCAACAAGCATCGCCAAAAGAGCAAACAGGAAATCCTCGGCACCCAGGGTTTCTACCAAGGAAGTGAAGAGCGCCTTTCTTCGATGAGGGGGAACGTGCTCGTAAGCTGCGACGAAGCTCAGAAGTAGCTCGGCTGCACCTGTGACTGGATTGCCCTTTTCTTTTCGAAGGGATGAAATCAGCGGCGGAATCACCTCACGAATAGTTTGACTGATGACATGTGCAGAGTATTCGTCATTCTGCCTCAGCACGGAACTGCCCATGAAGGTGAAGATTGGCATAACACTGTGAAGGACCAGTTCAGGCGCAGTATCTGCGAGAGATGCAATGAGAAGCAATGCTGCATTCTGAACCTGAGGGCTGGTTGTTTTCTGTACACAATCAACGATCAGATCGGCTCGTATAGCGGAGCGATCTAGTTTGATGCTTCGCTCCGATCTGTGAGCCTTCAAGATAGCAAGAAGACTAGCCAACACCAAGCCCTGCAGGTAAGCCAGCTCTGATGATACTTGAGCCTTGAAATGTTGCAATTCGGCCAACACGTTGAACAAACCTCTGAGAAGCTCGGGGTGCTGGCCAGCTTCAGAGCTATCTACGAGTTGCAAAACGAAAGTGACCTTCTTGATGGCATCGGAAAGTTGTTTCGAATCTTGCAACGGGGCACGTGCAACTTCTCCGTGACTCGTCCTCCGCCTCTTTGTGGCTGGTGGCTTGTCTGCTAGCATCGCGGCTGTCGGAAGCTGGTCAACGAAAGAGAGCAAAATGTCGGTTGAAAGGGGTGTAGTGCGTAATAAGTCAGCAGAGCCAGTCGAAAGATTGTCTTGTGATTCGTTGGAAGCTCCAGATGAAGACTGTGCCGCATCCAATAAGATCTGAGCCGTACTGAGACGAGATTCTCCTTTTAGTGATGGCCATATAGATCGTAGTCTCTTGAACACTGCGTCCAACAACGCCGGTCTAGATGTAGCAATTTCCCCGGAGATAATGCTAGCTAAGTATTGTAGACCTTCCTTGTCATTCGCCGCCACTGTAGCTAGGAACTGTTCGTCGAGTTCAGCGACGTCAATCTGCTCATCTTGACAATGTTGTAAAGCTTCTGCAGATGATAAGGCAACCCAAGCCTCAAGCCCAGGCAATAGAGCTTTAGTCCTCGTCGTTCCTGCAATGCTGCGAACCTGGTTAAGTGCCGCAAGTAATCGTAATTTCACTGCGTACAGAGGGGTGTGAACAACATGGCTGGCAAAGGAGTTCAGGACAGCAATCCGTGCAATTTGTGGCAAGCGTCCAAAATCCTGCTTTTTGGGTGTTTCTGGACCCCTTGCGCTATTGAGTGATTTTTCGAACATGGATTCGACGTGCTTTCGATCGAGAATACATTCCTCGAGACCAGGAATAACAACTTCACCGAGAAGTCGAGCAACGATGTCCGCAGAAAGCCAGGTTAGCTCTTCGGTATTCTTTCCTGGGCCATACAGATTAACAGATGCCCATCTCCGTGGTTTGGCAGCTGTTTTCTTCTTCATCTCTGGAATACTAGGATGTACTTTGCCTATGGCAATGAGCAGCTCTGACGCCGCACGACGGACTTTAGTAGCATGGTCAGCCAATGCTGCAATTGCGTATGGAAACACAGCTTGGAAGTCAACCGTTGAGGCGTCGCAGCTAGATATGCAACCAGTTGCCATTTTCAGAGCTGCAGCTCTCGCCGTGACTGGATATGGGCCACACCAGGTTCTCATGTAAAAGCTGAGGTACGCGGCATCTTCCAATGCAGACTCTCGTCGCAGAATTGGGACTTTGTCGAAAGCATCTAGGTCGGTAGCATTGGACGCAGAAGCAATGAATGCTCGGCACAGGTCTGGGTATATATGGGAAGGACTATGTGACAAGAACGTTGGTTCGCTAACAGTTTTCTTGGGTAAAGCTTCGAGTAGAGCTGACATATTCGGAGTGGCTGCTGGGATGATATCTTCCATAACTACATCACCCGACGGCGAGGGTGGTGCTTCGATACTTCGTAGTGTAGTTTGCAATCTCAACTCTAGATCATCCATATCGATATCTGTATCACCTAATACTCCCCGAACCACAAATCCCATATGCCCCGACAGTTGCGTAAGGGAGACAAGTAGCGAGGCAAGGTGCGATCGTATATCTTGGTGGGAGCTAGACGTCGCATCGAGTTTATGCGCCGCAAATAGAAGAGCCTTGACTATTACAGCAGCCTGAGAATCGCTCAACAATTCCTGCTCGATAAGTTGACGAATGGTCAAAATATGTGAGATCTCCAATGTATCGCTCAATCGCTCCACGAGTGCAACACAGAAGCCATTGGCGAGCCTGTCTACTCTCCGCTGCTTCGAGAGCTCAGTAAGGAGGCTTGGTAGATTCGGCACCTTTAGTAGCTCCCTGGTGACTCTTTTCGACGTCTTCTTGGCGCTTCGATGTTGTGCCAGTATAGAAAGGCATACAAGTCCTGGCACGGTGGTCTCCTCAGTCCATCCTAACACAACCGCCTCCATCATGGCAATGAGCAGTTTGTCGTCCAGTCCACCCTTTGAGGCCATAATAGAGAGTATCATATAACATCCCACACGAAGATCAGGAACCTTCTTCATGGCCAGTCCTTCATTAAGCATTGGGAGCAGTCGCAGAATAACTTCTTGTTCGTTCTGTAGCTGAACACCCTGCCTGCCTGATCGTGATTTGTCCATCATTCCGGCCACAGCTTCGGTCATGATCCCAGCCCAAAAAGCCAGAAGGGCTTGGTAGTTCTGTCGAGCTTGGCATATCCGTAGAACGTAGCTATTTAGAGCTGAGGCAAATGGAACAGCGGTCGTCGCGACCTGAACAATTGTATGCCTGGGAGGCGGTGTTAAGGATCGAATGTATGGTTGAAGAAACCTGTATTCCTGTGGCAACTTTTCTGGTAATATAGAAAGAAGTGTCGCGAAAATTGGGAGGGTATGGTATGGAAGGAAAGTCAGAAGGAGAAACGAGGTGTTTTGCTCATGAATTCTGTGAAAATCGTTAGCAAAGAGATCAGCCATAACAAGGCCTTGTATAACTCACTTGAACTTTCGTACGAGCCATTCCACAGCTTTAATTGCTGGTGTCAACCTCAGTCGGCCTCCAACCAATCCCAAGAAAGATTCTATCCTTTTATCAAGTTCCGAGTTTTGTACAACGGTCATTTGTGTTCGATCTTCATCTTGACTTTGTTCGCTGAAGATGTCGCGCTGAAATTCCAGGAATCTTCCATCCAACAGACAAAGTTCCTGGAATCCTTCGTGGCATAATGTGTATATTGTATCGAAGCTCTGTGAGGCAGCTATCCTGGGCTCGAAGATTAACGACTTCGAGTGTTTGGCTTTCTGCGCCTTAAGATTGAGAGAATTTTCGGAGTTCGCTGCAATTACAGACAGCTGAGCTGCCAATGAGGTCGCCATTGTAATTTGACGGTCTGCGACCTTTGGGAAGTCGGATAGCGCAAAGCTCTGGTATCATATTCTTATCGAAAATTGTTCGATCCCGCATTTTTTTCCCCCGTCGAGCCCGGCTCGGATAAACCTTTCGAGCTCACGCTAGTCCAGCAACGACCTATACACGTGATCATTTATATATATCCTCATCGAACCTCGCAGACATCATTCGCAAATATGAGCGGAACGCGAAAATCACACGCTGGTCCAATCACACTACGATAATGTTATAATACATGCTTGGCCAGGGGCTCTTGATATGTCGGCACCCAAGACCATCCCCAAATTTGGCTCTTTTCGGCCTAAAGCTACTGCTCCGATATCTGAGCCAGACAAACCAAAGGTGGAATATCCCAAAGGCGCCAAAGGAAGGTCTCATGGTAGAGACGAGAAAGATGGAAGGCGGCGACATCACAAAGGACACCTATCGAAAAGTCCTGAGAGGATACTAGTGAATGTCAATATCCAAACAGGAATTGCCTCAGCATTGGAGTCAGCAGATGCCAGCTCTCCCGAAATTTTCGTCATTGATAGGAAAGGAGACGTAAATAATCTTCTGTATGGAAGCGTTCATCGGTACAGTGTTCCACCTTTCTATCGATACGGCTCTGGCTATGTCTTGGGAGCCTCCTTCGACTTGAAAATAGACCGAAACCACGGCGATAGCAAAGATGTTGTTTTGAGTTTTTGGCGGATTCCTAGGTCAAGAGAGAAGTATGTCTATTCCAGGATCGAGAAGGAGAAACCAAGGCTTCTGAAAATACGACCTGAAATATTGGCGGAATCTTCATCTGCTCTGGATTCTGATTTCGTTACGCTTCAAGAGACAGGAGGGAAGAAGCGCAAACGCAGTACTGGGGAAGAGAGCTCGGAAGATGAAGAGGAACGAGATTATCGATCCATCTACAGAAGGCGAAAGGACATGAATCAGCCAGCAGATGAAGACCTTCAGTATGCCACCGAAAGTGACTCTTCCGGCTCTGATGCTGGCCGAGAATTTAAGATGAACTCTTCCACCCGGAAAAGAAATGTCGACCTATCTCGGAAAGTCGAGCAATTTCCGCAAGATATCGCGGCATGGCTGGAGCTGATAGACCACCAAGATGCTCTTATGAAAGCAGCAGCTGACCGTCGTCGAATCACGAGTGCTGAGATTAAAAGTACAGCAGACATCAAGATTCACATGTATGAGAAGGCCCTTGACAAAATGCAATCTCTAGAAGAAAAAGAGAAGTTACTCGTAGGCTTGATGGCTGAAGGTACCAAGATATGGGATGTTAGTAAACAAACAGATCGTTGGGAACAGATCTCCAAAGACAACTTTGATAGTCTGCTGCTCTGGATAAGCTACTTGAATTTCAAACAATCAACATTTGCCACATTCAGGTATGAAGACATCAGAGAAATGTTTCTCAGAAGGATTCGGCTTCTATTGGACACAGTCCAGAAAACTACCGAGCATGCCCGTGATGCTCTCTACCAGCAGCTCATATACGTCGTTCTCAGACTTACATTATTCATTCGAGAAGCAGGCTACACAGAATTGGCGGTCGCCACTTGGCAAGGGCTTCTTGAACTAAACTTCAATGGTCCTCATGAGTCACTCACGAAGTCTGCATTGCTGGACTCTTTCAAGGACTTCTGGGAGAGTGAAATTTCACGTATCGGTGAGGACGGTTCTCTAGGTTGGAAGACTTTTGTTACCAACAGTACCAATATTGAGGTCAGTAACTTCCATTTGATGAAGTTATCAGAAGGCTTATCAGAAACAACAGATCCCAGACACTATGATCGATGAGGTAGATGATTCTCTAGATAATGCAGCCATCTTCAAAAGCTGGAGTGCAGCTGAAAGGATCCGAATGAAATGCTCGCGAACTCCGGCAAGAACAATGGATGAAGTAGTGGAAGATGATCCTTACAGGGTAATCATGTTTTCCGACATTGAAGATCTCTTGATTCAAGTGCCACTAGAGATACAAGGACTACGCACTTCTTGTATCGAAGCATTTCTCCTGTTCTGTCGTTTGCCGCCATTGACCACCCCCAACTCAATTATAACTCAAAAGTGGGTATATGACGCCTTTATAAGAAATGAGTTACTTGAATGTAGTTCAGATTGGGTTAAGGACGAATATTTTTCCAAGCGCCAGAATGATGACCCGGACGTTACTATGCATTCTTTCCTACACAATCCGTTCCCGAACTGTGTGAGCACGCCTGAAGTGCTTTTCGGAACGAGCGTTGCAGGAAATGGTACGTACCTTTGCTCGGCCTGCTAAATCGTGTCCTTATTCTGATACCAAATTCCAGATTATTTCGGCAGCCCTTCTTCACATGAGTCTAGCTTTCAAGCTCGCTACTATGGAGACAGTGGGCCGCTGTCTATCAGCTGGATCCGCAATACACTGAAACAACTTGTAGGAGCTCATTTCACAGAGGACCTAGCAGAATACTACTTAGCATTTGAGTTTCACCACTCCCCGGCAACAATCAAGAAGATCGCGAAAGGGCTCCTTAAACAGCATCCCTCCTGTCTTCGTCTATATAATGCGTACGCCATGATCGAGTGGGCCCGAGATAATAGAGACATCGCGAATGGTGTCTTCTCAGCTGCATTGGCCATGAGCTCAAGTTCGACAACGGTTCTTGATAACAGTGATGAAAAGCAAGCTAACGATGCGATACTACTCTGGCGCAATTGGGCCTGGCTCGGTCTTGAAGCAGCGGACAACCACTCAGCATTGCGATATCTTCTTTCCATCCCAGATGGCAAATCAGATCCTTCCATCACCCTATCGCCAATGCTTCTTTTAAGAGCCAAACAACATCTCATTTCTACTCGAGACTTCCTGTGCTCTGCAGGCGAATTCTGTCGTGCGGTATTGTACACGGAATGTACGTAAAGCCATTTCGCTTAAGGAAGCGTGATATCAACAAACCAAAATAATCAATATGCTGACGAAAGATATGAAACACAGGCCTTGCACTTCTGACTTACCTCATTGCACCAGCAACAAACGAACCACAGTCACCAGCCCAAGGCTCCATCCTGCCCGCCCTAGAAATCTACCAAACATTCAACACCACACTTCTCAACCGCGCCACCAGAGGCAAACCAACCACAGCCATCCACATAACAACCCTTCACCAATCCCTCGCCCGCCTTCTCACGCACCACATCAGCATCGGTCCCTTCCGACCCTCTCTTCTCCGCAGCACACTCACGCCCCTACTCACAGATCCCTCCTCACCCTCTTCCTCCAAGTCAAACAGCATCCTCCTCGCCCTCTACGCGCGCACAGAAACCCATCTCAACCTCTCGCAACGTGTACGCACCCTCCTGCGAACACACACCCTCTCTTCCGAGAACGACACATTATCATCTCGTCTCTTCAGCATAAAATACGAGCTCGAGACCGGCACTGTGCATTCCACACGTGCGGCATTCGAACATGCTGTCAGCTCTCAAGTCGGCAGGGGTGCGGCCGGCTTGTGGAAATTGTATATTTTGTTTTGTCTCCATGGATTTCCGGGTGAGCGAGGGAAGGGGATGAGGAAACAGGCGAAGGATGTCTGGTATCGAGCCTTGAGGGCTTGTCCGTGGGCGAAAGAGTTGTATATTCTAGGAATGGAGGAGCTGAGCGGTGGAGGGGATGGAGGAGTCGGTTTTGAGGAATTGAAGGGCACGTGGAGGGTCATGGGTGAGAAGGAGTGTAGGGTACATGTTGACCTCGAGGACGCCTTTGAGGAGATTGCGGAGTTGGCCAAGAGTGGTGGGAAGAAGAGGGTGACTTACAAATGATAGCACCCCTTTCTCCATTTTCAACTGTAGAATATCCACGGCTGTAACATTAACATAATTTCCAAGAACGGTGCATTCTCATACAAGCAGGTCTAGTTACTCAATGCACCACATCATCAAGATCTTATGGTGTAGCTTTATCATTGACGCCCTCCCCTTCAATCTATTCTTCTGGTCCGATGCGTACCTAGATAGTAGATGGGCGAGGTTGGACCACTGCGTCAATGCTGACCTCAATTGAGAGCTCGAAAATCACAACGCTTGTTCGAGACATTTGGCAGATTTCAAAATTTGAAACCACGAAACGATTCCAGGATATCAGTTGAAAACCATGAAATAATCTTAAGGATTAAATTCTAGTGATTAGACTGATTTTCCACACCTCACTATACCACATTATAAAACAGCTCGCGCCCGATATATTTCCACTCCAGAAAAACCGATTTCTCAAATTTCGCGTCTTCTCAATTTTGTATCTCGTGTTTCTTAACCATTTGTCTTTCCACTCTTTCGTTTTTCGCATCACTTCCGCAGGAACGAAACAAAATAAGCTCATGCAGATCTCGCAATGCATCAACTCGCAACAGGCTGTAATAAGCTCGAGAAATCTACTATTCTCATATGCTATTTTTTGCAATTGCTCCAAACACCCAGAGACAAGAACTGTCGAAATGCTCCTTCCATCCCTATGACCGGCTGACCAGCCCCATTCCATAACTCCTAAAATGCATCACAAGGCATTAAATCATGTTTAGTCATCTAATTCGTCTCATCTTCGCACTTCCTGCTCGCCAGATTCGACATCTCACAACTCGAGTCCCTTAATTTACTCGCAGTCTTTTCTCTATCGGCCTGAGCCCCGGAAGTCTCTACTTCCACCTCCAAACCCACCATCAAGGAAATCATCCATACCCGTGCCCATCCCATTACGCTGTCTAGCTTTGATATCGAGATCCGCGCCATTGATATTCATGTGCTGGATACGACGCCGGGCTTCAAGTTCGTATTCTTTGGCTGTGGTGAGGGTCGATGACTGCAAGGCTGAGCGGGGTGCGGAGGGGAGCGATGTGAGGAGCTGTTCAGATGGGTCAGCAATGGGTTTTAAAAAGGAAGAGAGTTAGAATGGAAATTCAGTACTCACTCTATTCTGAGTATCAATTCGAGCATCAAGATCCTTGTTCGTAATCATGGCGACGAGTTCCTTATCGATAGTCTTTCCAGGAGCAGCGAAAGCTTGATTCAGACTGTCGAGTGTAACGCAGGAGAATGGGATGAAGTACTGCACGATACTCTTGCTGCGGACCAAATGGTAAATCTCATCGACGTGTTTCTGGAGATGGATGTCTAGAAAGTAATCTGCTCGGTAAGCTTCAAGGACCCCCAGACAAGCAGTATAACGACTGTTCACGAAGAAGGAAATAGCTCGTCGGATATGTGGTTCGAGTTCGAGGTATGTGCGGAAGTTGGAATTCTCAAGGACTCTGCGCTGCAACTCGTTGCGGTCCATTGTTGCTAGAGCACACAGACCTCCGTAGATAGCGATATCATTGGGGCTGATGATGGTGTTGCAGCTGAGACCCATACCGGCATCTGCAGCTAGGAATTGCATGGCCGCGCCGTGGAAGTCTCCATCGTCCAACCTTGCCAGTCCTTCAGCAGCGCAGAGATATGGTTGTAATGCCCTATCATCTTCGCCCTGGTTCACGACGCTCTTGATCTTCTGGACGTTGGACGAGACTATGACGTAGTCCTTCCGCTCGACGCCGATTTCGATCAGGTGTCGACTGACGTCAATGATGTGCTTGGTGATACTGACATCCGCTCTCATCCGAAAGTAAGCATCGTGAGATTTTGCCAAATCCCCGATGGCTTGGTAGTGTTTTCCTAGATCCTCGTTGCCCATCTGTCTTCAATTAGCACTGTACAAGCTTCCCAATCCAAAACAAAGCTCGCAACAGAATTGGCATACCCGAATGCTTTCTTTGATCAGATTGTTCTTGTATCCCTTCAGCTCGGCCTCAAGGCGCTGGCTCTCCATACCATTCTGTCGCTCCATCTTCTCTATCCACGCCAGGTCTCTCTGAGCTTCGCTCTCGTTGGGTCCTATAACCTCGAGATGGTTTTGTGCTTCCAAGTATCGTTTGATATCCTTTCCTTGCTTGGCCTCGCGAACAGCAAGCTTTAGAGCTTCGACGCCTAGGACAGAGGAGCAGATACCGATGAGTAGGAGGCGCTCTAGTCGAGTTCGTCCTGGAAAGCTCCCAGTCAGAAGCCTCCTCAAATGGGGGCGAACAGCGATAAAGAGAAAGAACTTACCTTTGTAGTTTGATATATACGATTCCAGGTCAAACTTGGGTTGTTCTAAGCAAATTGTTAGAAGGCGGGGGCCAAAGGTGATCGGAAGGTTATCTTTACCATTTACAAGAACGACACTCTTTTTCCGGCTCTGTGTGGGCGAAGCTGGCACAGACGAGTTCGAAGCCATATGAGAAGACATCATGGCAATGGCGATGTGGAAGAATGGACTTTCGAGAGTTGTCTCGAGGTGGTGAGGTCCGAAGCTCCCATCGTCTTGGTTGCAGCCTTGGGTCGCTAGACGATGCCAAGACAGCCCACCATGCGACTCTCTTCAGCCTTCTCTCCAGGTTACCTGTACCGAACGCGTTGAAAGAACAAGGTTACGGATAATCTCACTTAAAGATGTTATATTAATATTCACGATGCATCATATACACCAGTCCTTCAGTGTCCTGTTGAAACCATCAAGAAGTCCTTCATGCAGCGCACAAAATCCTGCCCTCTATACTACTGTATACATCATAAAGTCGTAAAACCATTATACCAACGCCAACCAAGCCCATTTGCGCCTCCTCACTTTCTTAACCTCCGCCCATTTGATACCTTCTTATCGAAATCGCTGATCTGTCATCATGTTGGACCAATCCTCGCCGTCTCCAGAAAAGATGCCTTCGAAATTGATCTCGTCGTTTACTGGTACGCCTGCGTGATAGTTCATTTGTTGACCACCGCCCATCATGTTTCCAGAGCTCATAGGAGCCTGCATATCATAGTGCGCCTGCGCTTGCGCTAAGTATGGCGGTAAGGGGCCGAATAGCTGACCCTGGAGATCGTCGTATTCTTGTCCAGGGCCGCCGTTGGGAAGGTATATTGGGGGCACTTGGGAACTGCTCATCATTACATTTTCTTGTTTGATGTTCTCAAACTCCATCATGGGCTGGCTGGGGTATGCGAATGGGTCGTTGGATGGGAACATCATTGCACCAAGATCCGGAACCCCGGTGTTGATGCCAAATTGCGGAGGTAGTGAGTAATGTGGGTGCAGATTACTGCTGGGTGAACTAGAAGGTGTGCCAATCGGGGATAGGTCCGTGGACGGTGTCACAAAGTCGCGGTAACTGTGCCTAAGATTTGGGCTCGATTGAAAGCGATTACTATCAAGAGAAGTTCTTGGATAATCGGCATTTTGAGCAACGCTGGCCTGCACAGGAAAGGTTCTTGCTCTGGAAATCCCCATTACAGGCTCTGGAGTATCTTGTGAACTGTGCACATTCCAAAGACCCGTTGGATTTGAAGTTGAGGCAGGTGCCGAGCGCTTCTTCTTTTGAACTGTAGGGGCCATGGAACGTCCTTCTTTTAATCTGTCTGGCAATTGTTCGAAAAGCCCCTGTGATCTGTCAGTAGAATTTCACTGTGGTGGAGATATCAACATACCCTTAATGCCATTGAACATCTGTCAGCTGCCTGGCTTCTCTTTGCGAGGCCATTTAGAGCGTCCTTACCATTGTTCGCATCTGCGAGAATCTCTGCAGACCCTGCCTTATCAGGATTCTCGAGTACGAAGTAAACAAGTGAGAGAATTGCGAAAAAGGTCGTGTACATCTGCAAACATTAGACTTTGCTATCGCACCAGGAGTTGGGTGACAGGTTTCATGTGAGGAGGGCCTCGTTGAAAATAGCAAGGGTAACTAACCGTAAACCAGTAGGCACCAACCAGTAGGCCTCTCTTCTTCATTTCGGCAGTGATATGGACAATATTCCGCGACACACTAACACAAGCCGCGGCACATGCATACGATCTTTCGTCAATGGTCCTACCGGCGCACCCCTTTTCTGACACGTAGTGCAAAAATGGTCGATACAACATCATCTGAACATGGGCATAAGATAATCGTAATAGCTGCTGTACGCTGTAAGGAGTTGTGAGTGTGATTCAGAGTAACGGATGCGTGATAGAACTTACCGTAGTACTTCTGGCGAGCCTTCGCCTCCTGGACGCAGTGCCATAGGCAGTCGATCTAGCCACTCCGCGAGATCTCGCTCTATCTCTCTGATTTTGGCATGACTGATGACATAGGAAGACTTCGCGCTCCCTTGTAAAGACTGTTCTAGGCCCTTTGATGGGTAGATGTATTTGATGACCTTTGCCAAGGTGGACATCAATCGTGTGTGTGCATTAGAAGCTGCGTAGAGTAACGATGTCTTCCCCGGTGGCATCGGAAGAACGCCATCTTTCGTGATGTATTCATCGTCTACTTCGATAGGGAGCGGTTGATCAATGTCGTCAGAACTGAGCATTTGGGGAAATCCAAGTAGAGCGGAAACGTATGTATCCATCTTGCGGATAACCCAGAAGACTCTTCTCCTTGTCTCACGCTCGATTGGATTGAAATTGCCTGCAAGACTTCGGTGAATTCCCATCCTCAGCCCCGATCTTAGTGCAACTCCGATATACGAATAGCAAGTGCTTAAATTCGATGATGACTGTAGAAAGAGTGTCATGAATAGGACAGCCTGTAAAGACGTGATATCTCGACAGTCTGTGACGTCGAGCATGTTTCTGGCGGCTCGAAAATACTTCATTCTTTAGATATGTTAGCGTCTACCATGGCAAGAACGGGAGAAACAGAACAGGCACTGGGTTTCTAAGTCGTCGCAAAGCTGATCGGATCTACGCAATGATTCTACAGCCAGATATATACTCGAAATTTGGAGAAATGCAAGAAAACTTGAGAAGATTACAAAGACTGAAGACGTACCCTTCATCGATACCGGTCATATAGGAACTTGGCTGGTCTGCTGCATTTGGGTCTTTTCCTGGTTCCGCGTGAAACATGCACCCAAGAGCGAGGACTGTATACAGAAGAGGCAGGAATCGATTCTCAGCATCCTCAAAATTTTCTGGAGGTACATCGTACATTCGATCAAACATCTCATAGAAGCTTGGCTGGTGGACAAAGCGTAGCAGAGAACATGCACAGTTCAACGCATCCTCACACAATGCTTTCGCAGTCGCTCGACTTGGGAGGTCTATCGTGTTCGCCAGGCCACTTTCCATAGTGGGACTTTCGGTCATTGACCGAGGCGAATCAAGATTCGGGATGCCAGCTGGCCGCGCAAGATGAGGGAACAATGGGCTCTGAGTGTTACCTAGAAGACCACCAAACTGTTCGCGCATCCGTCGGATGAAGACTGTTCCAGATGATCCACCATGGAAATCCCAATGCCCACTTTCATCTAGCTCGAGTTGTCCAGTCGATTCTATCATTGAGCGTAGTTGCGACTCATGCTCAGACTCATCCGATACATTTCCGGATATTCCCATGGCCTGAATTCCTTTAGCGCTTTGGCTCCGCTGTTGAATCAAGGCATCAATGTTAGGGTCATTCAGGTCAATGTTTGGCAAGGCGGTTCTCAGTAGTGTCTCTGCACGGTGTAGACGAGTCTCTAATGCTTCGATATATTGTGGCGCAGGATTTCTACGTCTGTTTGACGGTTGATCATATGTACAATCTGATGAGACTTAGTCGAGCAGCGACGGAGGACTGGTTCCCGGTACATACCATAGCTATAGACAGTACAATGGGTGCAGGGCTGCTTGCCATCACATTTGATTTTCTATGACTGGTATTAGGAACTGCTCTCATCCGCCACTGGGAATCGCGTACCTTTCTTCTGCACTCATCGCAAGCACGAGTTACTCTCCGACGCTTTTGAAGTGGTGCAGTGTTGCGCGTAGGTTGCGACTGGTCTTGCCATTGCGCCGCAGAGCTTCCCTCATCGTCATCCCCGTCGAACTGGTCGGGTGAAGAAGCGCCGCTCGTATGCTCTGGAGCTGCTGCTCTAGACATGGAATTCTGATCAAACATGTCACCAGCCATGGATTGAGATACACACAGGAACAGCCGCTATATTGGGTCACGAAAAGACCCGGATGTAGTTGAGAGAACAGTTGCGAGTGAGGCAGCCGTCCTGAGTTTTGAGTATGAGATGACCGATCGATTACAAATTCAGCGAAAATCCAGAGAGGAATGAATGACTGTTGACGCTAGCCTCGGAGTGCCTGGCTTGCAGGATGCAACTTTATATATACGTCCAATGAATGGCGATAAGTTCGAGGAGAATAGAAGAGGCAATCGAGGCTGTGGGTAGGTAGCCAAAGGAAGTTCGAGGGACTGTATGTAAGTAAAGGTAAAGGCAAAGCAATTGTCAATAATAGTTTCTTCCGACTCCCCGACCCCTCTAGGGTAGCTAGGACAAAAGAATGGAGCGTGACGTTGATTGCAGGCCAAGCGGCTGATTTGTTACAGGGGGGCTTGCGCCTTGCGAGTGGGGATCCACTTCGGGAGGCTGGAACTTTGACCGAAAGGGGAGATCTGATCGTGGCGTGGGTCTAGATAAACTACCTGAGTACCTTAGGTACAGTACCTAGATAAGGTACCTACCTGGGTAGGTATCTGGGTAAGATGGGTTAGCAGATAGATGCGTGTATTGACACGAATTCGCGATTCTGTTCCAGCTGCAAATATGACTTGCAATCGGAGTCACTTCGATAGGAAGCCGTAGTGCATATGCAACTGGTCGCATTGGCCTGCGAATACGAAGTGCATTCATCTTGCTACAAGGCTGGATATCCCCATCCGCGACCCTCGTCATGTAGGGTCCCTTCAAGAACTTTGTAATCTTGGCATGCAGCATGTGGCGTCCACTACTAATGCCCTACGGTTCCCAAGGAATGGAACGCGAGAACCGAATTGCACTTCTCGGGTGAAATTAAAATCCATATTCACCTGATTAAAGATGGATGGAATTCACTGGCGTAAGATAGTACGGTAAGTAGGTAGTAGTGGACTCCAGGTAGGTCCTGTACGTATCTGACAAACTGGAATTAAGATATTAAGGTACTTTCTGGTTCCTGGTGGCCATGAAGAGCAGCCATAGTCAGGAAATTGGAGGAATACCTTTCTGGACTTGTTACGGAGCTGCCACAGTAGAACCAGACTTTTGCTTTGGAAAAAGAAGAAGAAGAAGAAGGAGATTACTTGTATTGCGGCAGATTCAGCAGAACATGGATAATTTCGAGCATTGGCAGTCCCCCTCCAAGGCTGTAATAGCGGGGCAGATTGCACCGAATTGTGCACCCAAGCCATCAGAAAAGCGCCTGGTGCCCCTCCAACCGAGGACAGGTCCGGGATCGGAAGTGGAACTGTTTTCGTACGGCCGTGCTCGTCCCCCTGAGGTCCACGTGATGCTGTAGCCAAATGTGCCATGGACCAAGTCCATGCCGCATTGGGCCTGGGTTGAAGCGAGTCAGTCTTGGGAGAGCTTGGAATGGCTTCATGTCATGCTTGGTGGTTGTGGCTGTTGGCTGTTGGCTGTTGGCTGTTGGCTGCTCCTAGCTGCTCTTATTGTTTGTTGACCTCGAACTTGGAACTTGGACCTGGTCAGTCGGTCGCTACATGTGTAACAAGGCCGCCTAAAGTGAATGGCACCAATCCAAAAGTTGCATGCCTAAGGTAGGTAGGTAGGTAGGTGGAAAATTGCATGATTCTGAACAATCTCTGCTTGGTAGTCTGTTAAATTCTGCAAGGTATATTGCTATTCAAATTAGTCATTGCTCGTCAACAATCCTTGCCAAGTTGGTCCGCGGTCTTTCGAGATCGGACTCGGGGCCAAGCTTGCGATTTGGTGCCAAGTCTACCGACTATCAAGGTACTTCCGTACCGCCATCGTACGGCTAAATCGGAAGGAAGGAAAAGTGGAAGCGATCTGACTGTTGAGATCACCTGTAGAAGTTGAGAACGGAACGGCTGAGAACGGACGGCCTTCTAGAAGGCGCGAAGAAGAACCTCTTCCCCAGGAAACTCAGCCATGATCATGGATAGGTACAGACAGTATCGGGAGACGGGTAAGAGGGAAGATGGCTGGATGGATGACTTGCATCTGCATCTGCATCTGCGAGAGTGATCTCGATCAAGGTGTCTACGTACGAAGGAGGTATTTACGTACTGTAGACCAACCCATGCATGCATCTTGTCCTTCTTATCTTTGCAGCCCCAGCATCAATTTGGCTTTCGTAGGGCTGGCTACCTGGGGGGGGGGTACAGTACCTTATCGCAGTTATCGATGTCAGAAAAGAGTGGCTCACAGGGGCAACTGCGGGAATAGGGAGGTGAGTATGAGTGAGCTATGAAGTCGAATCCAGCAGTTTACTCAGTTACCTTACTTATCATAGCAATATCTTGAAACCGTTCAATGGTCACATCACTAAACTCGAAAGACTTTCCGGACTACAGTAAAGTACGAATTGTGTTGTGCCCCTTGCATGATGATATGATATGATAGGGCAGCTTAAGCAGCTTGTTTGCCCCTCCCGTCCCCGATGGATAGTCTTCCTTCCGCTGAAGAACGCAGCACAGCAGCACAGCAGCAGCAGAGACTTCCTTCATCAAGGATTACTCTTCGAATCCTTGGGGATAATTCTGACGAAGTTTCATTGTTTCGAGAAGCGCGTGGACGAAGATGCCCTACTCTTGTCCTCCTGGAGATCTCGCTCTCCAAAGACTTCTCTCTTGGTATGCGTTCCAGGTTGTATCTACATCGGCAGCCATTTCAGTCATATCTCATGGTCCGGTCCCTCTGCTCATCTTCGCGAGCCCGCACTACAACTCTCCGCCTGATCCTACCTACCTAGGTGCTTTCGTACCTACCTACACATTTACGCCTCGACCAACCACGAGATCAATCACGACATAGTTGCATACACCTATAAAGACCTACGGATAGGTCTTTGTTCAACCACCCCGGGCGGGTATGACATCCCAACGCAGCAGCAGTCGCTTCTTTCTGAGAAGGTTCGCCATCAATCCTACAACCCACTTTAAGGGCGAGGATACTCGAGTAGAACGAAAACTCAATCCCAAAAAATGCCCGTGTAACCAATCAAGCAATCACGCTGTGGCTAGCCTCACGGGGGCCAATTGGGTGGGGCACTCATACTTGGAAGGGCGAATGAAGCAACGGCCTACCTACGCTTCTGACGTACCACTCCACCACCTCTGCAACCTCCACCTCGTCTCAACGACAATCGCCGTTGGTGTTGCGGCAGTGCGTGGATTTCTTATCAGAAAGTTAGGGAATGAGACAAACTCAAGGCCAATATATGAATGATTTCAGACTCTGCTGGCAGGTCTATCACCATTTATTATCGGCCCGGCCAGCTACCCAGGTGTCAGACGGGCATGTGGACAAATGGGCAAATGGACCAATTATTCTATCTGCTTTTGCTTTTACTTCCACTACTCTTGTACCTGTTCTACGGACTCTGTCTAGACCAGCCAGACCATCAAATTCGGTTTTGCTAGTGCATTAGCGCCCGCAGAGATCTGCTTTGCTCTGCCGGCCTTTATTTAAGTCTCCTTATCCTTCATCAGCGGAGCTTTTTTACCCCTCTATCAAAATCTTCTCCAATTCTCGTTGAGTAACATCATCGACTTGTCCCCCTACTGTGAACATTGCTATTGTCCTGAAAACGGCCAATTGATTCAGCGCAGGTCGAGCTACTTGAAACATAGATTGCTCCCACGCCTACCACTTGACTATCAGTCACCATGTCTACCAAACCCATCTTTGTTGCTACGCACCCGCGGGCTTGCAGCACTGCATTTGAACGAGTCAGCATCCTTAATTCCAATTGAAACTACCTCTTGACTGACGATTTTCGTTCAATAGGTCTTCATGACGCGACAAGATACACTTACATGCGTACACGAACCCTTTGGCGATGCCTTCTACTTTGGACCCGAGAGGCTCAGCGATAGATATGAAAAGGACGTGAAGGCCCGCGAAGATAGCGGCTTTGAGAACAGCACATTCAAAACGATTTTCGAGAGAATTGAGAGAGAAGGCAAAGAGGTTCGATACAAGTCTTCTTCTTTCAGGATCTTTCATTGCCCCGCACTAGCACAGATAAGGATGAACTCATCCAACGACATATACAAGCAAGTGCTTTTGATGTTCTCCGATTGGCAAAGGCAAACTTTTTACTTTATTTTTGGATATACAGCGTATTTGGTCTTGATCTCAGGTGGGAGATCCTCAACAATATACAAATTACCCATGACAACAAGTTTCGTTACTCAGGCAGGCAATTTGACTGCTTATTCGTCGACATCTGACAATTGATGGCCATTTTGGTGCGCGGAAACTCATCCTAAGCAGGGCAAACGACTTTTCATTAAGGATATTACACACTACCTGGTGCCACCCGAGGGAAAGCCAGCGACCATTGCTCCATCGCTCGGCGGAAAGACAATCAAGAAAGGAGTTGGCACGAACGGGGAGACAAATGGTGTCAATGGCACCAACGGCACCAACGGCCACAATGGGCACACCAACGGCCACACCAACGGCCACAGCAAGGCACCATACCCATACGACACTGCTGCTGAACCAGGAAACCCCACGGTCGTCCCAGCCGAGATTTTGAAGCAATTCCACTTCACTTTCCTCATCCGTCATCCACGCCATAGCATCCCATCCTACTTCCGATGCACAATCCCACCTCTAGATGCAATCACCGGCTTCTACAACTTCATGCCCGCTGAAGCTGGATACGATGAACTCCGCCGTGTGTTCGATTTCCTCGTCAAGGACAGACAAGTCGGTCCTGCCATTGCAGGTAAATACACGGATTTGAAGGACGGAGAAGTTAGCATTACAGTCATCGACGCCGACGACCTCCTCGATGACCCAGAAGGTATCATTTCCGCGTACTGCAAGGAAGTCGGTCTTGACTATACGCCCGATATGTTGATCTGGGACACGGAAGATGATCATAAGCGCGCTAAAGACGCTTTTGAGAAGTGGAGAGGTTTCCATGAGGATGCCATCAACAGTACCTCTCTCAAACCTAGAGATGCTGCCCATGTGAGTTCCTACCATCCTTCACGAAAGAAATACACATACGCATCCTATGCGTGGGTAGTTGAGGACAATGCTAATCCCATTTCCAAGAAAAAGAAATCCAAGACCGTAGAAGTCGAAGACAAGGAGTGGCGCGAGAAGTATGGTGATGAAGGCGCAAAAGTCATCAGAGAATGTGTCGAGGCGAATATTCCGGATTATGAGTATTTAAAGTCTTTTGCTATCAAAGTCTGAGCGCAGAGCAATATTATAGGCTCAGAATTTCATTGGTTGACTTGGTTGTGGTTACTGTGTAAGTCTATTTAGAATTGGATGGGCAACAGATGAGATACCTAAATCTGGTATTGTTATGCAGTAAATGAGTATAGGGCGCTCTGACGAACGATATATTATGAGATCAATGTCATTTTCTTCTGCAACAACCAATTTAACCTGACATGCCCCGTCAAATGCTTAACGAACCTAGGTAAACAAAGCTCAAATAAGTTGAAATAACGCGCATCAGGTCAGAAGGGCGAAAAGTGTAGCAAAATGACATGTCTTGCTACCATCAGGTTACAACCGTTACATAGGTATACATCTCTCTGATTTTCCATTCTTTTGGCTCTTCTATATTATGGTACAATACAACATACAGCGCCGACTGTACATGCAATGCTGCCCTGCCCATTTGCCTGATTCCATGCCTTGTGTACTATACATGTCTTTTCGCTTCCACCCTCACGTACCTTGGGCCACATTCGTGGGATCTATGCTGTCAACAGCCCCTTCTCGGCCTTCCTCCTCACCCCCTCAGCCTTCACCATTTCGTACCATTCCGGATCATTAGCCTTTCTCTCGGCCTGCTCCGCTTGTCTCATCAAGTACAGGTCCCGAGCAGCTTGTTTCTTCGCTTGCCTAGCGACTGGATCCGCGACTTGCTGCTCGGATGCCTCGCTCTGAAAGGTGGTCTTCTTACTTGGAATCTTGGAGGATGTTCCAAACGCGACGGGACTTTCAGAATGTACTCCAGCCGCAGCCGCAGCTGCTTGTGCCGCTGCCAAAGCCTCTTCTGGGGTACCCTGGAACTTCGAGGTACCAATACGACGCTGCTCTAACGCTACCTGACGTGCATATTTCGCTGCTGCTTCAGCCTTCTTCTCTGCTGCCAGGAAAGCGTTTCGTTCCTCCTCTTTAAACTCAAGCTTGATCTCTTCGAGCTTTTTGGCTATCTCTGCTCTCCTCTCTGCTTCTTCCTGCTCGAGATCTTCGGCTGTTGCCTCGATTCCCGACTCTCGTCTCCCTTGTTCCACTTCGATCCTTCTCGCCTCGATGTCTTCGAAAAACTCCTTCTTGGCAGCGATTTCGCCTCTGATCAATTCTGCGATTTCTCTCTTCTTCAGCAGGCGTCTACCACCTGAGGGTGTGGGAGATGGCATAGGCGCATGCACGATATTCTTCGCCCATCTCTGCCCAAGTTCCGCATCGTGTAAGTTATACCAAAGAATTTCGACCTTAGTTCCTGAACCATCTCCAATCAAGCCAATGTTCACGCGGCTCCTCAGCGGCAACCTCGTTTTCTCCGCTGCTCCCCCGGCTTTCTTTTCCACAGCTACAATCTCATCATTGTGTCCCGGGTCTCCCTCATTCGTACCCTCCTTGGGCTTCACTTCCCCCGGCGACCCAAGCCTCTTTAACCTGCTCAGCACGAGCGCCATATCGGCCACACTGTTGGCTTTTTGATCACATAACGCCTTCCCTCTCTCCTTTAACGACCTAACCTTCCCTTTGTCCAGCAGAATCTCGGTACCCCATTCTAATTCGTGTCGTTTTCTGTATTCGCGCAGTTTTTGGAAGACCGATAGTCCGATTGCGCCGGCCCCGGGAGGGAATCTTATTTGTGCGAGGGGTTGCCAGAGGTCTTTTCGTAAGGCAGTAGGTACGGATTTCTTGCCGTTAAAAGGAATTTGGGCGAGTGCTGCATT
This sequence comes from Neospermospora avenae, assembly GCA_014282315.1. Lineage (NCBI taxonomy): Eukaryota > Fungi > Ascomycota > Leotiomycetes > Helotiales > Ploettnerulaceae > Neospermospora > Neospermospora avenae. The sequence goes on along the minus strand of JACBAH010007764.1, from coordinate 25,103 downwards.
ATTCTTGGAATCGAGGTATGTCAACATAGCTCTACAATAGGGATTGACAAAGGTAGGCAAGGGGTAAATACATTCATAGACCTTGTGAGCGAGTAGACAACATGGTTCTTCTGTAAGTGATTGAACACGAATATCTGCCGGCCATGCTCAGGCTTCTTCGTTTTTGGTTCCTCGATCCCAAATGCTTTTTTGATCGTTCGGTCAGTTGCCTTTGCCACTGCTCGGGACTGCTTTGCGACTTGGATGGATTCTTTTGCTTGGACTGCTCGACGGGCGATCTCCCCTGGGGGTAATATGGGGATTTTCATCGCGTGGTGTGGTCGTGCATGAACTGAGCGTGGTTGTCTTTTCTCAGATTTTGGATCTCTCATACATCAATTCAATCCATTTTGAGCCTAGCGCCACTGGCACGAGGCTTGATAGGTTGAAGCCTGAGGCCATAATAGCTCACGTGCTGGATCCACTTTTCCGAAATATGGCTGCTGCCGCCCGAAGAGCGGCCGAGTGGGTAGAGGGTAGTAGTGGGGTGACCAGATAGCTCCAGCATATTCTAGTTGCTGCCATGTTTTTCGAGAGAACACCACAGGCACCTCGTCACTTCTCGATATTCAGAACTCTAGTATTTATTGAACTTCTCCTCCCTCGTACTTCCCTCTTCACAGAACTTCAATCAAACTTGCACAGATATATCATAAAACATTTTTGTTGAACTACAACCTTTTCAGAACTTGGTAATAGGCTTATAGCCTCACCCCACGATTAACGAGCAACGAACTTCACGACTGTACATACTGATTGCACCCCAATCAACCCTTCGACATGGCGACCTCAAACATGAACTTCACGGATAGGGCAAGTAAGGCTCTGACTGATGCCATGGCCATTGCAGAATCCTATGCTCACCCTCAATTGCTACCCCTCCATCTCGCCTCCAGTTTACTCGACCCACCTATCGACGAGTCCAAAGACCAACAAGCAACAGTCAACGCATCCCATGGATCTGCCTCACAATCCCTCTTCCGTCAAGTAGTCGAGCGGGCTCATGGCGACCCTCAAGCATTTCAACGAGCCCTCAATCGAGCACTCGTCCGACTACCTAGTCAGAACCCTCCACCAGACCAGATCTCTATGGCACCCTCATTCACGAAAGTCCTCAGACAAGCCAACGAATTACAAAAGACGCAGAAAGACTCCTTCATTGCAGTCGATCACTTGATCATTGCACTGTCGGAAGACACCGCATGCCAGGCTGCGTTGAAGGAGGGCAACATTCCAAACGTTAAAGTCATGCAGGAAGCCGTCCAGAATATTCGCGGAACCAAGAGAGTAGATTCGAAGACTGCAGATACAGAGGAGGAATTTGAGAACTTGAAGAAATTTACAATCGATATGACTGCTATGGCACGCGAGGGAAAGATTGACCCTGTCATTGGCAGAGAGGAGGAAATTCGCAGGGTGGTCCGGATCTTATCCAGACGAACGAAGAACAATCCAGTCTTGATCGGAGAGCCTGGTGTAGGAAAGACAACTGTGGTGGAAGGTTTGGCACAACGCATTGTCAACAATGATGTACCAGACAACCTTGCAGCCTGCAAATTGCTCTCTCTGGACGTCGGTTCGCTCGTTGCTGGAAGTAAATACCGAGGAGAATTCGAGGAGAGAATGAAGGGACTTTTGAACGAGATTGAGCAATCGAAGGAGTTCATTGTCCTCTTCGTCGACGAGATGCATCTTCTCATGGGTGCTGGATCAAGTGGCGAGGGTGGTATGGATGCCGCCAATCTGTTGAAACCCATGTTGGCGAGAGGACAACTTCATTGTATCGGTGCCACAACACTCGCCGAGTACAGAAAATACATCGAGAAAGATGCCGCTTTCGAGAGACGTTTCCAACAAGTTCTGGTCAAGGAGCCTTCGATTCCCGAAACCATCTCAATCCTCAGAGGTCTGAAGGAGAAGTACGAGGTATACCACGGTATCACAATTTCGGATGGAGCGATTGTTGCTGCAGCTACTTTGGCTGCTCGCTACCTCACCCAGAGACGCCTTCCTGATTCTGCGGTAGATCTCATCGATGAGGCCGCTGCTGCAGTCAAGACCGAGCGAGAATCACTTCCAGAAGCACTCGACAATCTCAATCGCAGACTTCAACAACTGAAGATCGAAATTCACGCCTTATCGAGAGAAAAGGATGAAGCTTCTAAAGCCCGTCTCGCTCAAGCCAAGCAGGATGCCAGCAATTGCGAGGAGGAACTCAGACCTCTTCGTGAGAAGTACGAAAGCGAGAAGAACCGAAGCAAGTCCATCCAAGAAGCCAAGGTCAAGTTGGATCAACTCCGCGTGAAGAAAGATGAAGCTATGAGAAGTGGAAACGATCAAAAAGCTGCCGACTTGCAGTACTACGCCATTCCTGAGCAAGAGGTGTTCATCAAGCAATTGGAGAAGGAGAAGCTACAAGCTGACCAGGCTTTGAGCTCCAATAACCCTGACTCTGGTGGATCGCTTATCACAGATGTTGTTGGCCCAGACCAGATCAACGAGATTGTTGCTCGTGCTACTGGCATTCCCGTCACAAGACTCAAGACTACCGAGAAGGACAAGCTCTTGCAGATGGAGAAGGTGCTTTCGAAGATCGTTGTTGGTCAAAGAGAGGCTGTCAAGGCTGTTTCCGACAAGATTCGTCTCCAGAGATCAGGATTGGCCAATCCAAACCAACCTCCCAGTTTCCTCTTCTGCGGTCCTTCTGGTACCGGTAAGACGCTTCTCACGAAAGCACTTGCTGAGTTCCTCTTCGACGATCCTAAGGCCATGATCCGACTTGACATGTCTGAGTATCAAGAACGTCATACTGTCAGTCGAATGATTGGTGCTCCTCCAGGATATGTCGGACACGATGCCGGTGGACAACTTACCGAAGCTCTCCGCCGAAAGCCTTTCTCAATCCTGCTCTTCGACGAAGTTGAGAAAGCCGCCAAGGAGGTCCTTACCATTCTCCTCCAACTCATGGATGATGGTCGTATCACCGATGGACAAGGACGTATCATTGATGCCCGCAACTGTATCGTCGTCATGACATCCAACATCGGAGCTGAGTACCTCCAACGAGCTACTACAGCAAATGGCAAGATCGACGATACCACAAAAGCCATGGTCACCAAGGCATTGGAGGATTACTTCTTACCTGAATTCCTGAACCGTATCAGCGAGACCATCATCTTCAATCGCCTTTCCAAGAACGAGATCCGAAAGATCGTCGATGTCCGTCTTGGTGAAATCCAGAAGCGCCTTGCAAGTAACGGCAGAAATGTCGCAATCGATTGTTCTCCTGCTGTACGTGACTGGCTAGGATCCGCTGGCTACCACCCAAGCTACGGAGCGAGACCTTTGGCTAGACTGATTGAGACTGAAGTCCTCAATAAGCTGGCTGTATTAATACTCAGAGGTTCGATTAAGGATGGAGAGACTGCAAGAGTGGTGATGGATAACAACAGGATTCGTGTTCTCTCGAATCATGATGATTCTGAGAGTAGTAGTGATGATGATATGGAGATTGATGATGAAGATGTGGCCGAGGCCCTTGGTGGTGATGAGAATGTGATGGAGCTTTATGATTAGAGAAGAGTAGTGTGGTTAGACGTTTTCTATGAGTGATGATACATGATGAGCGATGGTATTTTGCACGGTGCATTAAAACAAGAGGCGTTCGGGCGTTGGTGAGACGATTGATCATATATCAAACGCATTGTCAGATAGATAGAAATGCAGGAATGAAACTTTTAACATAAATTTTTGGATCTCTGTGCAAAGTTGATTTGCCAATCCCTTGCAACGGTGTTAAGATTACAATACCTCGACGAGCTTCTTCGCCCTACTCGTTTCCGGTCCTTGCAGATGCCTCATAACCGGTCAAAATACTGAACCTAATTATTTTTCGCACATATAGGAAGCACAGAAGAAAAACATGCTCATGTCGAAGGCTCTGCATCGTTGTATTTGTTCGCTTGCGCGATCACGTGGTGTTTACTGGAATTCTAAAGGTAAACTCAGAAACTCGAGTAAGGATAGTTGTCGTGGTTTGACGGCAAATGAGAAACTTTCTCGACATAAACACATTTTACTAAGACATACTCCGCTGTCTCGTCCTTTTGAAAATGTATCGAGTCAAGGACTTAAGATGGTGTTAAGAAGTAAGCATTGCCGAGCCGGGTCCAGGACGATGCTTACTTGGCTGATCTTACGTATATTCATAATAAGCTAGCTGCCTTCATCCAATCAATTGTACTACAACAATAGATCTCTCCTATTTTTTGATTTTCTTGTCACCATCTATTGTTTTCTGCCCGCTTTGAAGCATAACGGATATAATATGAATGGCTTCGACGGAGCTATCGGGTCGTACGTATGACATTGACACAGCTGCTTTCTTCACCAATATATTCTCGACACTTGCCAACAGTAAAACTTACTCACGATCCCGCAATCTCAAGTTTACACTTGCGCTTATATTACTCAGGAAAATGGCGCCATTTATTACCCTAGAAGAACATTACATTTCCCGCTCCGCCGTCAATCAAGCCGGGGCCGACGAATTGTACGCGATGTTCCCACCACACATCGTCTCCAAACTCGCAAATCTCGGCTCCGAGCGAATCTTAGATCTTGACAAAGGCGAAGTATCTCTCCAAGTCCTCTCACACGGCCCAATCGATGCGTCTCACCCAGTATGCATCGAAGCCAACAACCAGCTCGCGGCCGCTGTATCTGAGAACCCTACTCGCCTAGCCGGATTCGCCCTACTCCCCCTGCACTCCCCCATTTCAGCAGCCGTCGAACTCGAGCGTTGTGTAACCAAACTTGGGTTTCTAGGTGCATTGGTCGATAATCATCTCGATGGCCAGTTTTACGACGACGAGAAGTTCTGGCCGGTTTTTGAGAAAGCCGAGGAATTGGATGTGCCTATTTATATTCATCCGACTTTTGCGACGGAAGAGATGATGGGGAAGTACAGGGGGAATTTTGATGAGAAGGTTGCCTTGGCTTTGAGTGCTTTTGGGTGGGGATGGCATTCGGATACTGGGTTGCATGTCTTGAGGTTGTTTGCGAGTGGGTTGTTTGAGAGGTTTCCGAAGTTGAAGATTGTTGTTGGGCATGTGAGTAAACTCCTCTTACTGAATACTAACCAGTCCCCGAACATATGCTAAAGACACAGTTAGATGGGTGAAATGCTGCCTTTCCAGCTCGACCGCTGCGTAGCAGTGTCAGAGAGATGGGGAGCGAAGAAGCGAGGACTTCGCGAAGTCTGGCAGAACAATATCTGGATCACGACTTCTGGAATGTTTTCGCTCCCACCTCTTGCTTGTCTACTGCAGACTACTTCTATCGATCATGTCCTTTACAGTGTGGATTACCCGTTCTCTTCCAATGAGAAGGGACGAGAGTTTATTGATGTGATCAAGGGAAGTGGATTGATGAATGAGGAGGACTTCAATAAATTTGCGTATCAGAATGCGGAGAAGTTGTTGAAGATTAAAGCTACTTCTGCTTGAATATGGTTGATAAAGACTGTAGGTAGTAGCTTGAACGCATTGGCTTCCGCTGCGCGAGAATTTTGCCAGTTTTTTTTAGGATGAAGCGATATTAACGAGTAATACAAAAACCATCCAACACACTGACTCCGGCTGCCCAAGAACGATATCGATAAATCGTTTGATCACACACTCGGTACAGAAGCCTTTGTATTAATATGAATAGTTCGTGTAATATGTGGAATTCATATAATCTATCTAGCATTGATAAAGCAACTACCTCGCCAGGGAGGATAAGTTCGACGACCAGCGAGTAATGTAGAGATTAAAACAGATCATAATGAGCGAGTTTCTTCTATTCTTGATTTGTAAATCCTCTAGATTCTACTATCGAGACTAGATGGTTCGTGTCAAGCAATGATACAGAACTCCATAATAAAGTCATCGCCCCAGATTTCCCGAGTTTATCAAAATGACAGATGGATTTGAAGTATCACCGTTGGTAATATCCTACGATTATTTTGTAACTTTATTGTCGAGTTGAGGCCATGATTTATATTGGCACTTGCCCATTCGCTGGAGACGTAGTCTTAGTTCTTAGGTGTCAGGTCGATATATCCTTACTTTCATCAACATAGGTTGAGGTTCCTATGGCCCTATGTTGACCATGGTTGTACCAAAATTTTAACAATTTTAACGATGTGTGTTTGACTCAATCATATACACCTTTTTACGAATGAGACTTTTTATCTATAAATAGATGCGTATAAGCTTCTTTTTATTCTAAATTTACAGAGATACGTTCGTGTTCAGTCATCAAATCTTCACAGCATAAGAAAAGACCGCCGCCCCAACACAATACACCACACTATCGGCGTCTTATTTGAGTAAGCCGGATCTAAATTGAATATCTCCACTGCCCATGTCATCAAGTGGTTCTGTCGTAGCTTCGCGTCAAATTCAAGACGATCCGACGAATCACAATCTACTACCTCAGTTTCGAGTCGATACTATATTAAATGCGACACCGTAGCAGCATGCCATCAAACAAGCATATTTGAAGTCTCATCATCAAGACGATATCTCCATTAGAGGCTATTGGCCTACAGTTTGCGATGTCCATCGTGAGATGATAGAAGACTTAGCACGAGGGGCTTAAGGACGATTACCGACCTAAGATGATTTCGCTATGAGCCCATTGGGAAGCCGTATGGTCCGGAAGACGGCCCATATAAATAAACAAGGGCAGATGTCTGGGTGGAAGAGAAATATAGCGAGGGTTTCCGGTGTGTTCAGTTCGCTTTCCTAGACTAACGCTATTCAGGACGAACAATATGGCGAAATCGAACTCTTGGTAGCACACGGCATTCGCGACCATGGTTCGTTGAGTACCAGATGGACAGTAAGCAGGAGAATGAATGATTCTCGTCCATAATTGGCCCGCCAGAGCAATACAAGGAAAGGCCGTAGATGTATGGCACGGAGAGAGTACAAGGTCGTGACTTTGAAAGACAATTCTAAATGTGTCCGTTCTCAGACTTCTGACTCTACCTCTACGGTCATGACCTTCTCTTGTTATCATTTGCTCGATCATCTGATCCTCTCCCATCCCGTTGATAACTTAGTTTTCTGCTCTCGTGCTTATCGTGTCAATCATCAACATATCCAGAGCAACTGGAAGAATCCTGTTCTTCTTTCACTTATTTATTTTGTGGCTAACATGCCTCGGTATCGCGAAATTTGCTGCACTTACAGCCGTTTTCTCTTGACTTATAAATGGTGCTATAATCAGTCCTGCTCAGGTCAAAGCGGTAGCATCAGCGTGTATAATACTTGCGAAAGGGTTAACACCCGGAATTACTAACCGTCTGTCAGTCACGTCACTCATGTCAATAGACAACCAATTATGCTAGATCATGCCATGTCTCTTTTTATCATTCTCATTTGATTACAGTATCCTTGATGTCACCTTGCTACCTAGGCAGAAATTTCAGTAAAGGCCCCGGGAAACATTTGCACGTTGTGAGCAAGAGGCCCTTTCGTGCGTAGATACTGCACATAAGCACCATCACTCATCAGCTTCCCCTCATCCTTCATCTTTAGGTAATTCTCGCGCCTTAATTTTGTGAATCCCCAATTCTTGCTCACGATGATTTTTTGCCTGCCTGGAAACTTGTACTGTGCTCGGCGAAGTGCTTCGATAGCATTGGCGTGGTAGCGATCCGGAGTTCGGACGGAAATCCTAGGTAACAGGTAATTTAGTAATGACCATATTTTGAAATTTTCGGGAGGAAGGTCAGATCTGTCTCAAGATCGTCTTGAGACATTTCAGAAAACGAATTCTGGGCTTCCCCAATACCTACAGGATCTGTCCAATACGAACTCTGGCCACGATCCCCGCTGGTTTCCCCCAAGCACCTCTCATCCCAGTCTGCAACCTGTCTGCGCCCGCCACCGTCAACATCTTGTTAATGCGAACAACATGGAACGGTCGAGCGCGGATACGCAAGTGAAAGGACTCCTTTCCAGCTGTCTTGACAAGATATCTGCGCAGATGTCAGCCACTTCCCCACCCCTGCTTCGGTATTGAGGTATGTAGAGAACATTTCAGTAGATATACTCACTTGTTCGCACATATCCGAGCAGCTTCCAAAGCCTCCGAACTCAATTGCTCCAGTTCATTGGAGACCATGTGGATACAGAGAGGGAAATCGTCGACGTTGGCTCGCTTCCGACCTAAGTCAAAGATGCGAATTTTGGAATCCGTGACGCCTCGATTGAAACGAGTCTTGGGGAAAGGCTGTAGAGATGTAACTTAGTCCGTGAAGATTCTGGTAGCAGAAGTGTCTTATGGGGAAGTATACTTTGTTCTTGCAATACCGATAACATCTTGCCGGTCTCCGAGCCATTCTACAAAGTTTGAGCTGGTGAAAACTTCAAGAATCAGGAGTAATCAAGTATCGTATGGGAGGTCTCGGATCGAGATGGTAGTCTTGAGATTGTATTGAGGAGAGGGGTAGAAGACGATAATGTTCAAGGTACTCCGTGTTAAATAAATATATATGTCTACATGAGTATATATACGAGCGCAGCGGCACGTATGAAGTCCCAGGTGTGTGACCACTCCGATCAAGAGCGCTACACAAATTTGATGAATCGTACTCAAACGGGACTAGGGAAGGTTGGGAAACGATACAAACATAAGCGCAAGAGTCAACTTCACCTGACTGACTCCAGGTTATAATTGCGAGAAGTCCGAAACCTGTTCAAGACCAAGTTGACGGATTGCTATCACTTAAGAAATCACCGACGCGGCCAATCAGCAGTCGTGCCCCGGACTCCGAGCTTACTGGAGGTGTGTTGGATGGACAGCAGAACGGACCTTTTGCGGCCGCTTATGAATGACTCAACGATAGCAAAAATGTATGATTTCTAGGCAAGTGCCATAGTAGAGCGTCGAGCTCAATATAATGCCAGGGAGGTCATAGTAACACAGACAGGTCCCTGGGGCAGCACTACAATTCTAATTCGGTATCATCTCGCGAAGACCAGGGCCTCTAGCAACGCATTAAGTTCTCAAATCGATCCAGCCGTTCCTACTCAGACACTTTATACACAGCGATCTTGTACAGGTGCTGCCAGAATACTTGCAGACAATGCTTCTGGTCTTCACGCAGGTGATCGACTCCCCGTGATATTATGGTGCTACCAGAACCGTAAGCTTCAGAATAGCAGGGACCACCTAGCAGGTTCAAGCCGCAGTTGACGATCAGAAATGATGTTTGTGAAGCTGCCCAATCGACTCCAAGCACGCACATCGGTGTGGTAATCAATGACAAAAATGACAGCTACAGAGATGGTATGGCACTATGGCACACGATGCATCGATTTTATAGCTCATGGATAGGCATGAATAAATGAGCTTGAGAAGTGTTCTCAATCTACACTCATTACAGGCAGAAGTAAAGACAGTTGTAAACATGATATTTTGTATGTGGAATAAATCAAAGAAACATGTCGAACGAAGAGGCAAGGAACAGCTCACGGCTAACCCAACCGATGCCAGACAACATTCCATGCTCAAATATCCTGCCGACCTACCTGAGGACCGAAGTAGATGACTCGTCTCAGGTTGCCTACTGCAAAGAACGGTCAAGCAGTCAGGTCCTTTGGACGAGTACAGGCAAGAAAGACATGAGGGAAATTTAACCTCAGCTGATTCCCAGATTTTCAAAAACGTTGTAACAACATCTCAAATCCAGGCGCCCAGCAACGGGTGATCCTTCTTCGCGCAGCGCGAAAACAGCATCGTTGTAAAAAGCAACTGAAGCTGTCGTTAAGTAATTTTTTGATAACTGGCGATGTTTGTAAAAGAAAAGCGAATACGAGAGGGACGAAAAAGTCTTCTTAAGATACCAGAACGATGTCAAGCTAGCGGCCGCGTCCGGCCTTAACTTTTAGGCACCAAAGTCAGCGGCTCCCAAAGGTTGAGCCGAAGCCAGCATCCAGCCAAGCTGGATCTCAATGTGGCCTTCCCAGTAGCGATCTGTTACTTTAAGCTGTTGACCTACCTTACCAACCTTAACTGCCACTCTGAACACCCGCCTTACTCCCCCTAACTGCTCTCAACACCACATCTTCTTCACTCAATAGCGACGGAAGTCAATTCGACCTCAGACGAATTCCTCTGCAGCAGTCACTCCTCTCCTCCAAGCAGAGTAGAGCAGTCAAGGCACCTTATCCATTTTGGACACCGAGGCGTGGTCATAGTAACCTTCGTCCGCCGACAATATCAACGCGCGCGCATAGCTGGCCACTGAGACTCATTCAGCATGGATATCGAGGCGCTGAAAGAGCAATGGTCGGAAATCGAGGACCGTGACGGTCTGCGTCTCAGCTGGAATGTCTTCCCCAGCTCCCGGATGGTATGCTTCGATATGTTGGAGTGCTCAGAATTTTGCTGAACAGACGTAGGAAGCTTCACGTCTAGTTGTACCTATCGGCGCACTCTACACTCCGCTCAAGGAGAAGCCCGAATCCCCCCTACTACAATTTGAGCCTGTAATTTGCAAGCAACCGTGCCGATCCGTCTTGAACCCATTCTGGTACGACTCTCTTGATCATTGCCGCATATGACGGTACTAACGAGAAACAGCCAGGTTGATGTCCGCGCTCGCCTTTGGATCTGCCCATTTTGCTTATCCCGAAATCCTCTCCCGCCTCACTACAAGGATATCACAGCGAATGCCATCCCCCCCGAGCTCCATCCCAGTAACACCACAATCGAATACAGATTGTCCCGGCCAGCACCAAGTCCACCCATTTTTCTCTATGTCGTGGATACCTGCCAAGAGGAGGACAGCTTGTCCGCATTGAAGGAGTCTCTGGTCATGAGTTTGAGCCTTCTTCCTGAAAACGCATTGGTTGGACTGGTGACATTTGGAACCATGGTAAGCTATACCATGTGTATAATATACGGACATCAGCTAAAATTTTCATAGACACAAGTTCATGAGATAGGATACACCGAGTGCCCCAAGTCCTATGTTTTCCGTGGCAGCAAGGACTACGCTGCGAAGCAAGTTCAAGAAATGCTTGGCTTGACATCTGCAGGTGTGCGGCCCGGAGTGCAACAGCAACAGCCAGGTCGGCCGATGCCACCAATGGGACCTGCTTCTCGCTTCCTTCTTCCGGTTCAACAGTGCGAATTTCAACTCACAAAAGCTCTAGAGCAGTTGCAGAAAGACCCATGGCCAGTCGCAAACGACAGAAGAAACCTAAGGTGCACAGGTGTTGCGTTGAGCGTTGCTGTTGGACTACTCGAATCATCTTTCCAAAACGCGGGCGGTCGAATCATGCTTTTTGCTGGAGGACCAGCAACTGAGGGCCCAGGACTCGTGGTTGGACCCGAACTTAGAGAGCCTATCCGGTCCCATCATGACATCGACCGAGATAACATCAAATATTACAAGAAGGCGCTGAAGGTAAGTTCAAACATGACTCTCTCATGTCAATCGAGCTGACAACACAGTTCTACGACAACCTTGCCAAACGAACTGCACACAACGGCCACATCATTGACATTTTCGCCGGATGCCTGGATCAGGTAGGATTGCTGGAGATGAAAGGACTGTCAAACTCCACCGGAGGTCATATGATCTTGACTGACAGCTTCACGTCATCGATGTTCAAGCAGTCATTTGTTCGCATATTCGAGAAAGACGCAGATGACAACCTTCTGATGGGCTTCAACGCCTCCCTCGAGGTCCTCACAACGAAAGAGCTGAAGGTGACTGGCCTGATAGGACACGCAGTATCGATGAACAAGAAGTCAACCTCTGTAGGCGAGACTGAATGTGGAATCGGCAACACCTGCTCCTGGAAAATGTGTGGCATTGATCCAAGCTCTAGTTACGGTATCTACTTTGAGATTGCCAGCCAGGGTGGACCAGCACAGCACCAGCAAACACCTCAAAAGGGAATGATGCAGTTTCTTACCTACTATCAGCATTCCTCCGGCCAATTCCACCTTCGAGTTACGACAGTATCACGTAATCTCAGTGGGCCAGCTGGAGACCCTGCCATCGCACAATCGTTCGATCAAGAGGCTGCAGCTGTACTCATGTCACGGATTGCTGTTTTCAAAGCGGAAGTCGATGATGGCCCAGACGTTCTACGCTGGGTAGATAGGATGCTTATTCGCCTCTGTTCTCGATTTGCCGATTATCGGAAGGACGACCCATCATCATTCCGACTGGAGAAGAACTTCACATTATATCCTCAATTCATGTTCCATCTAAGGAGGAGTCAATTCCTCCAAGTCTTCAACAACTCTCCAGATGAAACGGCATTCTACAGACATGTGCTTAATCATGAAGATGTCAGCAATTCCTTGATCATGATTCAACCTACACTGGACTCTTACACCTTCGACCAAGACGGAAGCCAGCCTGTTCTGCTCGACTCTACTTCCATCCAGCCAACACATATTCTCTTGCTCGACACTTTCTTCCATATTTTGATCTTCCATGGTGAGACGGCAGCGGAGTGGAGGAAGGCTGGATACCAAGACCAGGAAGGCTACGAGAATTTTGCGGCGCTCCTGGAGCAACCGAAGGAAGACGCTAGGGTACGTAGAATACCCATGATATCCACCAACAGCCAGCTAACATTCTGCAGGATCTCATTACAGACCGATTCCCACTTCCACGTTTCATTGTGTGTGACGCAGGTGGATCGCAAGCCCGATTCTTACTTTCCAAGCTCAATCCATCAACTACGCACACGACTGGTGCTTATGGAGGAGTGGGGGCTCAGACCGCGCAGACGATATTCACGGATGACGTTTCGTTGCAGACATTCATGGATCATTTGATGAAGTAAGTGCCAAGGATATGATTCCAATTCCAAAATACTAACTGTATCAGACTTGCGGTTAGCGGTACGAATTGAATGAACCAGGATAGACATCGAGGTTCTTTCGGTAGGTAGGCAGTTTTAGGTCCAAGACTACAAGTTCGGGCGGCATAACCAAGCAAGCACCAAAATCAGCCCACGATACTTATATCAACACGAGGGTACTTAGTACTTACATTGAGAATAATATGAGCAATGCCAAAATGCCTAGGCGCCGTTGATAAGAGGCAGCTGTTATTGCAAAGACTTGAATGCAAAGTGATCTGAAAGCGGCTTGATTTTAATCCTGTTGACTTACCTGCCTGATGATTCCCACTGGAGAGTCTCGTCTGAAACCTCAAGGAGGCTGGACGCCTGAGATGAGAGTACTCGATTGGAAGTCCAGCTGTGTAAGTTGATACCATCGGACAAGTCTATAGTAAGTTGTGGTGCGAACACATCTCAGAAACAGCATTAAAATCCTTTTCGTGCTTTGCTTTCCCAAGGCTTAAATAAGAGGAACCCAACCTACTTCCAGGAAATCTACGGTATTCATCTCTATTCCTACAAAGCATTCCGATGCGATGCAGCATTTGCTTGATCTCTAAGATACCCACCTTATTTCCTTCGCATTCTCATACAGCCCTGACCGAGAGGTAAAGAACGAATGTCAGCCTCGCGCCTCGCCAAGGAGCTAGCCCTATCCGGACCTAGCCTTTTCCCATACTTCTAAGCGACCATGCCCACACAGATATCGACAGGAAATTGTAAGATCGCGACCTCAATTCTTCGGCCAGGACATTTCTTCTAGTCAACCAACACAACCGCCGAAATGCGTAGGTGACCTTCAATAGTGAGAGAACGATTGGAATTGTTGCTAATCTAATCATGCAGCTCCAAAGCTCGACCCCAATGAGATCAAGGTGATGTGAGTACATTACCCCTCGAAGACCGCCGAAAATATTACGAACATCTGCGACTAGCACCTCCATAATGCCGAACAGCAGGAATCTATATCGAGTTTAATACTGATTGTGCATTAGCCACCTGAGAGCCACCGGTGGTGAAGTCGGTGCTTCGTCTGCACTTGCACCCAAGATTGGTCCTCTCGGTTTGTCGCCAAAGAAGGTCGGAGAAGATATTGCGAAGGCTACTGGTGACTGGGTATGCAAAATCTGGGGATAATCTACCGACTTGGTATTTTGGAAATGGTCTGATGATTTGGAAATACAGAAAGGACTCCGTGTCACCGTCAAGCTCACCATCCAGAACCGTCAAGCCGCTGTCTCCGTTGTCCCTTCTGCTTCGTCTCTCGTCATCAAGGCCTTGAAGGAGCCCCCCCGCGACCGAAAGAAGGAGAAGAACATCAAGCACAGCAAGTCGATCACTCTCGATGAGGTTATCGAGATCGCCCGGACAATGAGATTCAAGTCCTTGTCGAAGGAGTTGAAGGGAGGTGTCAAGGAGATTCTGGGTACCGCTTTCAGTGTAGGCTGCCAGGTTGACGGAAGAAGTCCAAAGGACATCAGTGATGATATCGAGAGCGGAGAGATCGAGAGTAGGACCAATCTTCCCCGATTTCTGGAACGCGCAACTAACCAGAAGCAGTCCCCGAAGAGTAAACGGTCAACGAGTTTCTTTGCATGTAATTCGGGCTCCATATTTTTCACAATAGATTGTGCAAGCAATGGCACTGAATCAAATACAAAAAAAAGACTCAAAGTATGATTTTGTGAAATTTCAGCAACTTCACTCTTCGTGCACACTTGCCAATACGCTGGCCTTTACCCCTTTCCTCTCAGGATAGGTTCAACATGGTATCGGCCAATTTTTCGTGCAAGAAGATTGAAACATTGACCGATTACTCACCGTGACATCTTGTCCCATGGAATGTGGATGTGGTGGTCCATAACTTCGGGCAACATACTAATGTAATAGTATATGATAGTATATGGAAATGGTACCGGTGGAGTTATGAACTCTCAAGCCCACCGTTGCTCAGCCGAAAAAATGATCGACGCCCGTGTCAACAAGATGGGAAGAGGCAGATTAGACCAGGCCCAAGTGATGCTTTTCCGTTATTGTGTTATGTCGTGAGTACATCCTTTGACAGGTAGAAAGCTAGGAAGGCCAGGAAGGAAGATTGGGACGGAAAAGATGGGTTCAGTGAGTAGTCAAGCCGCTGTCAGCGGTTGGAAATGCCGATGCCGATTTTTTGCGCCGTTACAGCACGACTTGGAAAGCCTCAAAGGAGATTTAGACTCGTGGCGTCCTGGAGATCGCGATGAGATGATATGCATTGCACTGAACTGACTTGATCTGGTTCGAGCTCATCTATATCCTCGCATATTGCACGACAGCATCAAACATATATAGATTTTCAGAACTTGATTCATGGGTCCAGTGCACAGCCCTGTTCCCGTCTGCTTGACTTTGCTGACCGTATGATATTCATCCATTCAAACCGAGTCCAGTCGGTATCCGTATCTGCTCTGACGCCCCTCATCCAATTATCAGATAATCCAACACTCGCTTGCCTACACCGTTCCCTGCAATTCATGCCGTGCCACGCCCGCGCACGCCCAAGGGCCTCACACATGCCGCCAAAAACAGTAGACGACGTCGATCCCTGCAATTTTACCTTCTGCTTACCTTACCTTTCAATTGCGCCCGACCGCCCTATCCTCACTACAGCAACGTCTCGAACTTGCTGTCCTGTATCTCTAACAAAATGAGCATATAGCAGTGCCTGCGACACCATGATCATCATTATCACCACATCCAACTCCATTTCCTAATCGCCTTTCCATACTCGCTCTACAGTACCCTGGTCGTCCAAGAGCCTTTTGCCGTGTCGAGTACTGCCTCACCCCACATCCAGCGCTCGACCTCGCGGGAGACCAGGACGAGGACGAGGACACTTCTCTTCCGCGATCTTTGCAAAACCATACCATCTAGCCCTCGCAACTATCCTCTCACACGCGCTGGACGACGGTGCATCGAGAACGGCCGCCCAGCTTGGGCTGTGGTTGTCTCTGAGCTCGAGATGATCAATAGAGGAAACGTCCCCCTCCTTCGTGCAGGTATAGGCACTCCCTGGGCTTGAAGACTCGACACAGCGTTTCTGTCGTATTTCTAGATGCATTACAACAGTAAAATACACAAGTGCCATGACCAGGTTCGACTGCAATCCCAAGAATATGATTCCTCAAGTTGCCCACCATCCTCAAATATCGCAGCAATTCGGAACCCAAGGATTTGCGACTCCTCCCTTCGATCTTCTTCCCCCGCCTAGAAGACCTCATCAACTTTCACCTCTTCCAATCAGAAGTTTCAGGAATGACGGATCTTCACTCGCCCCTCCATATTGTGCATACCCTGTTGAAAACGGCGACGGCGCCTTGCGCCGTCATTCTGCATATGGAAGCTCTGTCAGCGTCCGTCCGGGTGGACAGTACAATCAGCACCACACTTCAGAGCACATGCTACGACGAAAAACCCCAAGCGGAACACTGGCTGCGGGCTATGATGGGACGCCTGTACAGTGGGCGAGCAGAGCGCCTGCCTTCAAGCATGTTGTACTCCCAGTCTCGGAGCGTTCTTCGAAACATAATGGCACATATTCAGTGGCTGGTGTAGATCATGCAAATACGAGATGGAGATCTGGCAGTCTGGGGAGCAATTACCAACATCAAACCCATATGGCTGGATTCATCGGCACTGAGCATGATCTTCGTAATGGCTCAGGAGCTTTGCCTTGGCCTCAATCGCAATCCCCTATGGATTCGTCGCAGAATGTATGGGACCAAATCCAAACTCAACAGCCGCCCAATTGCTATCCAAATAATGGGATGCTGATCCCGACTGTGCTCCAGCCAGCCTATCAGCCATCTCCTGGGCCAACAGCATCTGAAGATGGTGGTTTTTATGGTCCATATTGGCCTGATGGACGATTTGTACCGTACAGACCTGCTGCTGTTAGAGACCACGGAGGGTACAGTCACAATGTACCTTCTCTGGGCCAAGGACCAGGCCATTATTTTCCACCACCAGCGGAGCTCTTGCCCCCGTTCCAGCAGCTATCTTTCGCTGATGACGTGAACATGGTTGCACGTAATCGCCATGCAGCTCTCTCCACACGGAGTGCCAGCATAGCTTTTCAAGACAGTTCTTATAATTCTACAACAGCAACATATCCTCCTAATGGCAATGCAACACTGTACACAATACATGATGATTGTCGAACGCCAACTGCGCAGTCACCAAGTAATGCCAATAATCCTCGATTCAAAGAGAAAACTCTGTCTTGGGCTCATGGTATATACGTAGATCTTCTTGCATTTCTTCACCAGACAAAAAGGGAGAATAGGAAGTCGAGACATAGTCAAGGATTTCGAAACTACTCGAAAAGCAGTATATATCCGAAGCCACCGCGACAACCGGCATCTCTTTTAGGATCGACCAGTCTATTGTACACGGAGGCAAGTGGTACCAAGTCGGTAGAACCCTCAAGCAATACAGGATCGTCGCAGGCATTCTTCCAGAAACCATCTACTACGAGCCTCGATGGCTGGCACAGGCGTGGGGTATCACATGAGCCAAACCTTGCAAGACCTCCAAACCATGACATGCCTCATTACATGTCTCCTTTCCAAACATATCCGCAAGCTCCCATCTCACCATCGAGCAAAGCAAGGGAGGCATTAGACATGCTTGCCACTCTATGCGACGAGAGCGGTTGGCAATGGATCGATGGTATGTTACTAGGAGGATGTCTTGCTTATGGCCTTGAAGAGTATCAAAAGGCTCTTGATTGGTACTCGAAAATCATTGCTATAGATCCCATGTAAGTAGACACGCAACCAATTTTCCTATTGCAAAGCTGACGATTGCTTCTAGGCACGTTGAAGCAATTTCAAATCTAGCAGCCACCTTACTCTGCTTAAACAGACGCGAGGAAGCAGAACAGTATTGGTTACAATCGGTCAAGCTTCGACCGAGCTACTTTGAGGCGGTGGAGCATCTTATTGGATTACTCTGTGGTGATCACCGAGGAACCGAAGCTGTCAACATTATCGAGTTTGTGGAGCGTTCTCTACGACTGCCGAAGCCAGAAGAAACCTTCGACTATTTTAGTGAGACTTCGAGTAGCACCGATCGGGAATCTTGCAGCTCAAATAGCACTATGGCGGAGACTCTTGCATTAGATTTCGATATTGACAAGAAGTCATTTTCTCCGCCTCGGATACCAGAAAACGACGATCCCTCAACACATCCCGGCTTTGGTTCGAGCGGGTTCTCTGTCCCAGGTTCGGAGAATGGGCGTATTCTCGCCCTGGTTCATGCCAAAGGCAATATGTTATATGCTCTGGGCGACATAAGGGGAGCCTCGAAAGCGTTCGAAGACGCTGTCCTTATAAGCTCGGGAGGAAGTTTCCATGACATCCAGAATCTTATCAAACGAATTGTAAAGGTTCTGTCTCTGGATGGAATGCATTTATTGCACCCTGAAGACAAATCCTCTACTACGCCATCTAGCCCTTCACCATTGTTGTTGCCTCCAGATAGAGCGCTGCAAACAGCACGACTCGTGTTTACCAAGAACGGCGAGCTTCCGGGACTTCGTCATGTCCCAGATGGCCTCGCTCGGCGTGCTGCCGTTTCGACCACGAGTAACTCGCTCCTATCGCTCGCAAAGATTTTCCAGGACGCTATGTCTAATACCAGCTCACGCCAACGGATATCCAGGATGCCAAACGGGGTGGGGGACATATTGGCATTATACTATCTGTCTCTCTCGCTGCAGCCCAGTCCTTCTACCGCTAACAATGTGGGAATTCTGCTTGCCAGCGTGCAACAACCCCCATGCTTCCGCTCTCTACAATCAAAAGATGCATCCGCGCAGCCTGCCATACCTGGCGTCGTGCCAGGCAGTGGAGTCGCTCTCGCGCTTGCATATTACAACTATGGACTCAATCTCGATTCCCGGCATGCACATATTTATACCAATCTTGGTAGTCTGCTTAAGGATATTGGGCAGCTTGCAGCTGCCATCGCCATGTATGAAAAGGCCGTGGCTTGCGACGGCACTTTTGACATTGCTTTAGCAAACTTGGCAAATGCCGTCAAAGATCAAGGTCGCACTAGCGATGCCATTGGGTACTACAGGCGCGCGGTTGCGTCCAGTCCCGACTTTGCAGAAGCAGTTTGTGGTCTTGCGAATGCACTCAACTCTGTCTGCGACTGGGCTGGACGAGGAGGGGTAGTATTAGATCGCGGCAGACAGGACAGGTGGCACGTTGACGAAACGGGCATGTTCAGAGATGCCCGATCAAATGGACAGGGCGGAGGCTGGATGAAACGTGTTGTGGACATTGTCGCGAAGCAGCTGAAGGAGGGTTCGAGCTGGGGTCGCGGAACTCTATCGGATCACGCTCATCACTCATTCCTTCAACAGCTGGAGGCTGCCGACTCTGGAGAGCGGTGGCCAGCGGAGAAGATGAAAAGCATGCAGCAAATAACGACCTCGTGGTCGGGACAACGATGGGAAGGTGCGCGAGTAATAAGGATGATAGAGCGTGCCACCAAACGCGCAATGCATCGATGGTACCATGATAGGCATTTTCTCAATCGACATCTGTCTCCGTCTCATTATCCTAGGCCCCGAGTGCCGGGGACTTTGACGGTCCCCACAGCACCAACTGTACTGCCCTTTCACACGTTTACCTGTCCACTATCTGCCAAGGACATTAGGATGATATCTCAAAGAAATGCGCTCAGGATATCTTGCTCTACTCTCAAAGCATCATGGATGCAGGGGTGTGTTTTTCCTCCACCTCCGCCGCCGGCACCATACCTGAATGTTGGATATGTCTCCTCTGATTTCAATAACCATCCCTTAGCACATCTGTGAGTAGCGTTACAATGACTAAACTGCGAAAATTGTCACTGACCTAATAGAATGCAATCCGTTTTTGGACTCCACGATCCCTCACGAATCAAGGCATTCTGTTATGCCACGACTGCTAGCGATAATTCAGTCCATCGCCAACAAATTGAACGAGAAGCGCCGGTCTTTCGAGATTCTAGTGGGTGGTCAGCAGATCGTCTGGTCCATCAGATTATTCAGGACGAGATACATATCTTGGTTAATCTCAATGGATATACCAGGGGTGCGAGAAATGAGGTGTTTGCAGCTAGACCTGCACCAATTCAAATGTCATTCATGGGCTTTGCGGGGACCCTTGGTGCCGAGTGGTGCGACTATGTCTTAGCAGATGAGACAGCCATACCTCCTGACACTCTACGGCCTTGGAGAAGGAATGTCGACTTAGAGGATCAGCTCCAAGATCAGCAGTCTCTTGAAGAAGAAGGTTGGGTGTATTCGGAGAATATAATTTTCTGTAAAGACACGTTCTTTTGCTGCGATCACGCGCAATCCGAGCCCCGCGAGAAGAGACTTTCATGGGAAGAGGAGCAGTCGAGGAGGTGGAACATGCGAAAGGAGCTATTCCCCAGCCTGAGTGATGATGCGATCATCCTTGGGAATTTCAATCAGTTATACAAGGTGAGTTGATAGTTACCAGCTATTTTATGTACGTAGCAGGCTAACAGCTGGTAGATTGACCCTACGACTTTTCGAACTTGGTTGAGGATACTAGACAGAGTCCCTAAAGCTATCCTATGGCTCCTTCGATTTCCCGATTTAGGAGAAAGTAACCTGAAGCGAACAGCAAAAGAGTGGGCTGGAGAGCATGTCGCGTCCAGGATTTGGTTCACTGATGTAGCCCCAAAACACCTACACATATCCAGAGCTCGCGTCTGCGATTTGTTTCTGGATACCCCGGAATGCAATGCTCATACGACAGCCGCGGATGTGCTATGGTCAAGCACTCCTTTGCTGACCCTTCCTCGGTACAGATACAAGATGTGCTCCCGCATGGCTGCTTCCATCCTGAAGGGTGCTTTGCCCAGAGGTGAAGAAGGTCGCAAGGCAGCTGCGGATCTTATTGTCGATAATGACGACCAGTACGAAGAGTACGCCATAAAACTTGCCAGTGGCCTATCGTACCAGATGAATTCGTCTGGCTATGGGGATGGTATCGGAAGACTTGGGGAGCTTCGAAAGCTGTTGTACGACAGCAGATGGACCTGTGCGCTTTTCGACACGAAAAGATGGGTATCAGACCTGGAAACAGCCTACGAGGAAGCTTGGCGGAGATGGGTGGCGAATGAAGGAGGTGACATATACTTATGATTTCTTGCAAGATTTTTAGACATTTGCGGATTGTGTTTGAATCGGATACTCATATTGGTAAATATGTTGATTTTGGCGTTGATAGGGATCTTTCCCTTTGGGATTTGGTACGAAGAATCTAGAGAAGAAATAGAGTCACAAGCTCGTCGTAGATGCATGTTATATACCCGGGCATTTGCCTCTACAGTGCAATGCCATTGTTTTCCTAAGTTAATTTACAAGAAGTCTTCGGGAAAGGATTGTTTGGTGATCAAATGGAAAAGAACCAGAGCCAATTACTTCGAGACCGACAAAAGCTTCCTACTTGGGGTCAGTTTGCTCATGATACATCTAGTAAGACTGAAATGTAATTTTCGAAGGGCAAATGGAGGACGAAAAATGCAATAGCCGATGTCGGCTAAAATAGGGGTTTCTCGGTTACGCACCCAAGCACAATGTTTACTTTTTCTTGTCAACTAGCAAAGGCACTTTTGCTACACCTTGCTTTAATCGTCCTACACTGCACAACACCGCATAGAAATCCAAATTGCCGTCCGTCTGATCTGCCACTTCGGAATACAGAACAGTGTTTTGATAGGCTCCCAGGTGCTCATTCCTGAGGCTGAGGCTGAGCATTTGGTTTCGTTTTTTGCTTCATTGGCCGAGAAAGTTTCTTCGCATAATCGAAAGTTTGTTTCAATACCCCGCCGCCGAAAATAACCAACATGGCACACTGTAACAGCGAATAGGGACAATCTGCTCCGCCACATCTGCTTTGTTTCACCTAACCTCCTGATCTAAGAGTCTCGCCTTTCCAGCTTGGTGTTTCTCTATCTCGCTTCTTTTTTTGGTTTTTTTCACTTTTCACTTTTTTTGCTTTTTGCTTTTTTGGCCCATCGTCGAATCCTCGAACTCTGTTTCACCTGCAAGGTCCTCCTTGATGAGATCAAGATCGATCTACGAGAATCTATCTTGGCTGAGATGGTGCTTGGTTATTGGGCATTGCGTAAAGTTTAGGCGGGGGTTTGTGGATACGTTGGCTTGCCACGTCCCAGTCTTTGGGATGGGGGTCGTACAAGGATACGAGGTTAGGGTTGTCTGGGTGTGTACAGAGCTTGTGATCTCGCGATATTGTCTGCTTTGGTTGATGGTGGACGAGAGAGTAGGATGATCAGTGCTGGATTCCTGTAGGGCGATGCATCGTTGTTCGTGGTATTCTTAAGGAACTAAGAATGGAAATGTATCGCATAGGATTCTCGGGGCAGATTCTGTGAATACTTTCGATTTTGACTTTGTGATAGTGTTAAAAACCATCGTCATGATGAACGTTGCTTGTGATCTCAAGGAGGCCGGACGTTACCAGTAACGTAGTGTGATCCTTTTGGATTTTTGCAAGATTAGATACATGATGATAAAATGTAACTCAAAAAAGAAATAAACCGTCACGAGGTCATGACCATGTGAAAGTGCATAGAGAAAAGGTGTCTTTTGCTTTGAATAGTAGCGTATTGTGTACAAGTACACATATCTGATATTTAATTGGTATGTTGTATGGGTATCCGGCTAACAAATATACAAGGTATTATGAGAGAAACATCCTCGCTCGTAATTACAAAGGGAAGACGTTGCTCATTAAGACTTCCCACACATTTCTCCTTTTACCTCCACCTATTCATGATGCAACATTGTCAGAACGCCTTGTGAAATTCAATCCCTCCGCACATCTTATGTTTGATACCGGTTCCCTCATTTACAAAATCCATCAGTCGAAGTACTTCAGGCATCATCCCAATAATGACGAAAGATGCATTCTTGTGTCTCGCTCAGCTGAGTACTCCGGATTAACCCTCCGTGGGGTAAGTTGAAGTGGAGGCAGCTGCACAGGTGTTGGCGGAGCAGTTGGGAGTTGAGCTCGAGACTCCTGATGGTACATTTGCGGCGAGTATGATGGCTGTTGATAGTGCTGGTCCGTTCGCTGGAAAGAAGGAGAACGTGCGCTGCTTGGGTGAACCTTCAGCTCGCCTTGGTATCGTGTGAATGTGTACGCCGGACTATCTATTTCGGAGGAGAGGTAGGCGTTGGTCGACCGTTGTGAAATCATCGGCAGACTTGGTCGTCTGTGATGTAGAGAAGAAAGGGTGTTCAAGGGCGGCAGGTCTAAGCTGGGTGACTGCGCAAGGCGAGGCGATACCGAGAAGGCTGAACTGGCATCTGATATGAGTGAAGGGGCATTGTCTATTGACTCCGCTCTCGAGGCTTCCGAGACAGCTGGAGATGGTAGTGGACGATCCATGCCTCTCCTTGACGTTAAGTTGGTGGGATTGATGGAGAGAAGATGATGACTAGACGGTCTGGTGAAGTGTTGTGGCTGATTTCTCTCATCGAAGTCATCAGAGGGATGCGTTGATGTTCTCCGTCGGATGTCAATACGCCTCCGTCGATTCATGCTTCCATTCCACCAGTTCTTCACAGCGTTATCACTCCGTCCATGGAGTCTTCGAGCGATCTCTGCCCAACGCTTTCCCATCTCACCAACCATGCGTTCAATCTGTAGACCCTCCTCGGGGCTGATTGGCTCATGATTGAGTGTCGGCTTAAGATTCTGGTGATATCGCTCTCGACACTGTTTTGGTGACCTCGAACCAATAAGTTGTGCAATGCGTACCCAGTTGAGTGCTCCCTGAGTATGGACCAGTTGAACGAGGTAGGCGTCCTCTCCTTGGGACCATGGGCCCCGTCTATGTGATGAAGACATGGCTGATTTTTGTTGTTGACTGAGAGAAGAATGAAGCAGGAAGCTCGAAGTGATAGATCTCAGGAAGTGGCTCAAAATGAGCTACAAAGACTAAAGGCCGTTAAGAGATGAGCGGTGAGGTATAGTCCCGATTCAGATCTACGGGCCAGTAGCACGGTGATATTGTCCGAGGTGGTTATTTGACTAAAGTAGTCAAGATTCAAAGACTGGCGGATCGAGATGGCAAGTCCAAAGCTAGAGCGAGTAATGTTGACTGTTGGGACTATACTTGGTCTAGGAGAGAACGGGAAGTACTGGTTGACTTCGGGAAGAGGCGTAGTTAGCTCCAAGCTATTGAAAAGTAGTTGAGTCGGTCGACAGTTTGATCTTGTACTAAACACCTTTGGCGGTGGTGCCACTGTAGCTTGCGAAAGGCTGGTGATGTGGTGGCAGGCACGTCGGGATGATCCCTTCAGTTGCCCGTCGAAGAGGGAAAGGACGAGCTAGGCGGATCCTCGTTGATCAGGTCGGCAGTAGGTTGATAGATCTTGAGTCAAGTAGCTCTGAGTACGGCAAAGGTAAATACCAAGGAGGTGGTTGATAATGAAGCAGAGGTTACGACCTTTGAGATGAGGGTAATGAAGTGCTTCCTTCGAAAAGCGAGTGAGTGTGTGAGTGAGAGAGTGAGAGATCGAGAGAGAGAGAGATCGAGGGTGGTCTCGAAAAAGCGAAGCAGGTCAAGAAGAGAAGCGGTACTTGAGTATATGAGCGAGCGGGAGGATCAGGCGCTCGGAGGCCGGATATGGCCTGTGGTAGGCAGTTACAAGTATTAATGGATGAGGGACAGTAGGTTGTTAAAGTGGGGTTCAACAAGCAAACGCAACACAACACCACGAGCAGGCATTGCAGGCAATGCAGGCAGGCATGAACCAGGAACTGGGATACTACTGGGGTGGGATGAGGTAGGTCCTGACTGCTGGGACCGTACAGTGGTACGGCCCCGGTGACATACAGTAAGTAGCATGGTATGGGATGGCATGGCATGGCATGAAGCACTCGGGACCCGGAAGAAGAGTTGAAATATTTGATATGGCGGCGGATCTTCGACACACAATCTAGTCCGGGTGCAGAAGACAAGAGACAAGCCATCAGGGATGGAGGGTGGGAAGGAAGTGGACGAAGATCAATCTGCGGCAGCCGCACAGGAGGGGAG